>OX453064.1:2318268-2540813 GCA_949699795.1 Spicauda simplicius
AGTCAAAATAGATGGAAATTAAATGAGAAAAATACTTAATTGGTGATAATATCTACTTGATTATATTGCTTGGTAATTCTAGAAAATAGCAAGATATATTAACTACTGCATATACATGACGGATTTACAGGTGCAAAATTGTAAACATAGTTTCATAATCATCAAATGAATAGCTTCAGAAAAGTCTGTCGTCTGCGATTGCCCCAAAAATATTTAATGCGAAAATCGTTATGTGAAATTTAATATTATGTTATGTTTTTAAGATGTAAAATTCACAACGAAATTTATAAAGATCTCTAAGCAAAAGTACTTAAATATTAAAGTAACATTCACATAGTTTTAGTTTAATACGCAAACCTCTTTATGGGCATTCTGGTAGATAGATGCCATCTCTTTAATCGGTTAGATCGATCGTCCTCGTAGAGCAAAGTCACATGTAAGTAAGGGGACAACCATTAATTACGGGAGGATGGAGGGGGGGGGGGTAGAATCTCATGAAATCTTACGTAGTATGAGAAGTCTCGGTATAATGTCACGTAACTTCTTTGTCTATAAGAAACTAAAATTCCGTGAAAAGCGGATAAGTTAAGAAGTGCATTGCTCTGATATTACCAATGGACTCCTCCATTGGAGAGAGGAAATATCGACGAAATTACCACACGTAATTAATGGACGCCGCCTAACACAAAAAGCGTAATTTTATGTAATGTTTAACATATTGTTTTACATTCTGCACATCTTTTGATTTAAATTCGTCACATACATGTTGTTTTAAATTAGTTTACCAAATGTCTGTATTTTTTTGTCTTAAGCCTGATATCGTGATTCGAATTCATTTGATTTAAGATTAAGGTTGATACGAATGAATCACAAAAAGTAATTATTTTGTTTCTTTTTTAAATCTCTTGGTCCTGTATGATTTTTCGTTCTACGTAAATTCCGAGTTCCATATACGATGGGATTATGATGGGAAATTAATTGCCAATAACATGTATTTATTTTGAAAAAATATTTTATAAGGTTGTTAGATTTCCTTGAATTGTTTTACTATGTAGTCAGACGTATGATAAAATATTAAATAATTAGGAATTGATATTTTTTTGTTTAAATCGTCATTGATATTATTTGGTGCCCAATTTTTTTGTTAAATAATTTCTTGTTCGTCTATAAGTATATGTGAAATATTTAAATTAGTTAAATATATAAGTATAAAAAATGTATAGACGTCTGACATATTATATGAGACTATTAGACCATTATGAAAATTACATAATACGTAAATTAAACTGTTGAAAAATCTTTTGTCTTTTTATTAATCACCTTATTTTATGACACATTTTCGGTCAAACTCAAAAACAATTTATAACTAAACGATATCTAAGACACAAAATAAATAAATACATAGGTATAAAAAATAGAACTACGAATTTGTAATATTAGATATATCTGAATCCTGTTTTCCTGTGTTTTTCAAATACTATCACACCAAATCCATTTATCCGATAGAATTCATTCATTCAATGTAATTCTGTATTCCATATCTTAATTTGACATTTAGTACCTACCTATATACATATTTGTTTCATTAAAATCTATGTAGATATACACTTTAATGCTTACTACAATTAAAGTTCTGTTGGAAATCGATTACACGTGCGTTGCTCCTTCTGAAGTGGTTGTCTTAAAAACGAGTCATCAGATAGATGACACGTTTTGACTAAAATAAGTGTTATAAATACCTTAGACTCCAAAGGATAGTTGGCGACCGAACAGCCCGAAATACTTCACTCTTCACCAAAGTTAAAGATCCCGTGACCACCAAAAACATCTATGGTATACAGCATTACATCTTAGGGACGACCGAGCGTAATGTCAAATAATCAATTGTGACTTAAAACTCCTGAGTGGAATGTCAAGACGATAATTTTAAAATTAAACGTTTTTTAAGTACTTCGTCTAGTTAGAAATACTAAACACACACACACACACAGTATCAAAATAAATAATCTATTTCGTTTTCATATGTATGTATGTTGAAGGTGGTAGAACCAGTGTAGTTCGACCCGGGAAGTACCACCGCCACACCTATTTCTAGCGTGAAGCAGTTCTTGCGTTTCGATAGAAGGGTGTGGTTGCCGGCACACTTTTACATGAGGCGACCATCATAGTCCTCGGGAGTAGCAATGCATCTGTGTTTGACTTCAGATGGAACCCATGTTCTGTATGAAGTTGATTACAGATATCCATGAGCGGCAGTGACCACTTACCATCAGGTGGACTGCATGCTCGTTTGCTACTTCAGTCAAATAAAAAAAAATGTATCTGAAGCTAAAAGCAGAAATAGATGGGGAGGTTGCCACTTACAAAAGTGATATTACCTAGGTATCAATTTAAAGTATTCTTTTATATAATTATTTTGGAAGCAGCAAACGAGCAGTTCATCTTATAGTAAGTGAACAATGCCGCACATAGACATCTGTAATCAGCCTTAAAAAAAATCAGTCATACCTGAAATTGGAACAGATGCCTTGCTACCTTTGAGGACTAAGTTGAACTAATATCTTACCGCGCCCGTTAACCTGAAGATCATCAGTTCTGAACGCTGTTTTTTTTGAGTGAAGTAGCAAACGAGCATGCAGTCCACCTGATGGTAAGTGGTCACTGCCGTTCATGAACTTCAACTTCATACAGAACATGGGTTCTATCTAAAGTCAATCACAGATGCGTCGATACTCCCGAGGACTATGATGGTCGTCTGATATAAAAGTGTGCCAGCAACCACGCTATTTTATCGAAACGCAAGAAATTATTCACGTTAGAAATAGTTATGGCGGTTGTACCTACTTAATTTTATCAAATAGTAAAAAGTATGAGGCGTTGTCAAGTTCAACCACCTTCGTGCCAAAAATATAAGTAAAGTAGAACGTATATGGATCGGCAGGAGAGGTACCATACCTATTTCTTACGTGAAGCGGTTCTTGCGTTTCGGCGGAAAATTGTGGCTGTCGGCTTACGTTTATGTGGCTACCATCTTAGTCCCCGGGAGTAGCATCCCATCTATTGATGGCATTGGCTTGAGATAGAATCCTTGTTCTGAACATAGTTGCTTACAGATATCCATGGACGGCAATGACTACTTACTAACCATCTGGTGGACTCCATGCTGCTACTTCCATCTTTAAATAAAATTAAGAAAATACCAATTAAACCAATAACAGGCATTTAGGGTTCTATTTTAAATGCCATTTACTAAACTTCTATAGTCTACTCATATATCTCATTATTATGTAACAAAAAATAAATAAACAAAGACAAATCTCAAAAATGAATGCGTTACTAAAATAATATATTAATTTATTTAAAAACATAATAGCACTATGGAAACAACTTGAAACCTAAACCAACACTGCATTGCAATCAGATATTTATGACGTCATTATCTCATTTCGCTTTTAAAGCCCTTAAAAATAATAAAAAGCCCTTCAGTCACTTCAAAAAACAATACAACACACACTAACATAATATAAACCTTATACACGTCACGTAGAGCTGAATTTAAATTCTTGTAAAAATACGGTTATTCCGTTTGCCGGCCGAATGCGCCCCTGTTTTTTAATAAAATATGCAATGGATAGATATCATTGCGTACAAGGGTAGTGATTTGGCGGAAAGTAAACAACTGGCCGTCTTTTGTGGAGCAGAACGCCGTGGAATAACATAAACAATTGCGCGTACCCTCTTGTAGTGGGTAGGTGAGAATGTACAGGGTGGTTCCTTACTGCTGGACTTCGAACATTGAAATGAGAAATGAAGACTACCTTCGATACTAACAAAGTAAGTAGTGAGGACAGAACTATCGAATTATGGAATAATTCAATATTTGTCATAAAATCTAACGAAGACATACAGGTATTTGATATACTTACATAGGTACATAACACGATTTAGTTATAAAGGCACTACCTGGCCCATGTTGCATAATTGCGTAGAAAATACCTGTTTGTTTGACAAATGGACATTGTTTTTTTTCATGCACCTATCTGTATAAGATATACTTTAAACAATACTCAAGTTAAAATACAAAATCATTACATACAATCAAATTCAATTTAATCAAATAGGTATTACTGTAAATTTAAAGCAAATAAGTATTCAAAATGAAACAGTTTACTTTGGAGTTCTCGTGACTGACAGCTGTCAGCTGTAACGGTGAAACTGGTTCCTCAGTAATTTACATTGAAATAATTTATTACACCCTTTATTTATATTAATTTTATTAAATTGTAAATGATAAAACCATAAATATTCACATAAAGTGTTATCCACTGTATAGATCTAGTGTAATAGTAGTAACTAGTGATAAAAATCGTGACGGTGAAGTGTCTTAGAACTGGAATAAGAACAATTAGTTAATAGTGGACAGTGATTTAGGCACATCCGTACTGATGTATAATAATCAAAATTAGTGTTAGTTTAGTGTCTGTGACAGTATTATTCAATAAACAAACAATTTTAAAACATAATTATATTGAATGCAAATTGTTTATATATAAATCGAGGGTGTCTTTGAAACTTTTTGTTAGCGAGCTTTACTAAAATACCAAACCAATACATAATTTTCGCGTAATATTGCGAGTCACCTGTGGTGTGTTTACTAAGGATCATTAACTTAAAGTCTTGTTGCGCGATAGACGGAGGTTCGAACCTCTCGAGTAGTAATTATTTTTTAGTTTTTCTTTTTTATTATTTTTTATTTATTTATATTTTTTTTATTTTTTGCTGGGGAATCATTACGCCACTTAATTATTATTTGATTTATTTTATTATTTAATAATCTTTTTCATCTGTGACATTATTTTGTATAAAACTGTAACTTTCTTTGAGTTTTCCTGTGTGCAACCTTTTCGCGCATTATTATTATTATTATTTATTGAAGTTCACTTTTTTTTTCGTTTACTTAAAATGATGACTCGCAGAGCTTTAGCTCGTCAAGAAGAAAATAAACTTCAATTAACTTTAAACGAATTGAAGTCCGCCAAACAGTTGTGCGAGGAGCTGAACAAAGAAAGAGACGATAATGAAAGGGAACTATTAGATTTACTTAATATTAACAAGAAATTAAAATTAGAAATGGCCGACCTACATAATTTATGTAAAGATGTAACAGATGAGCGGGACCGGTTGCGGCTCGTGGTGGACGGATTCAACGAATGCAGCATAGAATATGAGAAGGCCTTATGCCGTATCGATTCTTTAGAACATCAGTTACAGGAGGCTCATAGAAAAATTTGCCATCTAGAAGCCGCAAACCATGCTAACACTGCATCTTTGAATCAAAGTCTTTTCGATGAGTTGGTAACCGGCGCCCCGGAAATTGTTTCTGCTCCATTTAATGTAAAGCCTATGATTACAATTGATCTCACAAACGACAGTGTAAATAGTGTAATTAAATGTAGCAAAAACAAACTCAAGAAATATGTAAAAATTAATAAATACATTAGAAAAACTCAAAAGATAATAAAGAAACATAGATTTTTTATTAAAAATGTAAAATTAAATAGAGAGCGTTTGCAACTCATAGATAAATTAGACATGTATGCCTCTAAACTAAAAAATACCACATTGAAATATAAAACTGACACAAATAATTTTCAATGTGAGATTAATCGCTTGGAGGCAAAGTTAAAGTCAATTAATATAAAGTATGAACAATCAGAAAACCAGTTAAAGGAGTACATTTTAGCAATGAACGAATTAATGGCATGTAATGCGTCGGAAACACCTAAATATTTGGATAGCACTAAAATCTCGCTATCTGAGCCTTGCTCATTGCCTAAATGTGACTCTGATGAATCAAATACATGTATGCAATCTGTTGCTAATAGTTCCCAAGTGCTACATAATTTGTTAAAAACGTCTCCTACAGATACTAAGAGTAATATTGTAATATTTAGTGACGAAATGGGTAAGGACATGGGTCATCTTTTGTCAAAACACTGCAAAGGCCATTCAGTTATCAATCACTGTATGCCTGGTTTATCTTTTCAAAATATCATGGACAAAATTTTGACTCATAAGTTTAATTCCCACTCTACTTTAATTATTCTAGTAGGAGATAGGGGAGGTGTAAATAAAAATAAATTAATATATTATTACAATCTTTTAAATAATCTAAAAGTGGATAAAATCATTATGTTTACATTTCCCTACAGCCAAAGCTTGTCACAGGTGGAAAATAATTATAGGTATAATCTTAATTTGACATTAAGTAATTTGACATGTCAACATATTAATTATAATAATAATAAATTTCATATTATTGACATTAACAATTATGTTAAATATTTCTATTTGACAAAAGATAAGTACTATCTTACCAGATATTTAAAAAGACAAATAGCTGTTTCGCTATCATATTATATTGATATTTCAGCCAAGAACTTGGCTACTAAGGTTGCTTCTATTGAGCAATTAAATAATATTGACATGAATTCAGCCAATAATTTGGCAAATATTGACAATTACAATTATTTAAATTAAACAATATGACAATAGAGACAACCTCTAGCAGTAATGTTTTAAAATTATCGTCGGTCACCCTGGTGCATCAGAATATTCAAGGAATGATGGGCAAAGACTTAGAGATAGAACTTTTTTTGGAAAATAGTAACATAGACATTCTATGTATAACAGAACATTGGCTGAAAGCCGATCAAATCCTTTTTAACTTCTGTAAGCATCAGGTTGCCAGCTCGTTCAGCAGAATAAACATGATACGCGGTGGTTCACTTATAATTGTAAACAACAACATAAAATTTAAGGAACGGAAAGACATTGTGAACCTGTCTGTTGAGCGAGTTATTGAAATTTCATGTATAGAATTTGAGCAGTTCCTGGTTGTTAGCGTATATAGACCCCCCATTGCACCTTATGAGGAATTTGAAAAATTAATGGAAGAGGCTTTATTTAAAGCCACCAGCTCTAATAAGGGAATTGTTGTCTGTGGAGACTTCAATATTAATATTCTAGAAAATACAGCTCAAACAAGAAAACTTATTTTGCTCTTTAAATCCTATAATTTATACAACAGTTTTTATGAACCTACTCGGATAACTGCTACTAGCTCAACATGTATAGATAATATGTTTACAAACTTAAAACCATTAAATACATCGATTATAAACAAATTAGACTCAGATCATTGTGGGCAATTAGCAGTATTCCCTGTAAAAATCAATAAGACTGAAAAAAGGGAGATTAAGTTTGTTCCTATAAATAGTTACCGCCTTGAACTATTTAAAAGCAATTTGGCTCAAAAATTGCCTTTGTTGCCTATACACAATGACCCTGATATTTTATATAACTCGATATTTAACTTAATCAGTATTGAATTTGGAAAAGTTTTTAAGTCAAAAACCATAAATGATGGACGAACGAAATTTAGTGAATGGGCAACGAGAGGTATTTATATAAGTAGACGCAAATTGTATGACTTATATTATGAAAAATCTTATAACCATGATGTTAAATTTAAAGAATATGTAAAAAAATACTCTAAAATTTTTAAGCAGGCCTGTTCCTGTGCTAAATCCCTATATTTAAGAAATAAGATAAACAAATCTACTAATAAGATTAGAACGACGTGGAACATTATCAACAACGAAACTAATAACTTATCTAAACATAAACAACACTTTAATTTAAAAATTAATAATATAGATGTAAAAGGAGATTTGGAGGTGGCATCAGAGTTTGAGAACTTTTTCACTAATATACCCGTATTAACAACAAAAACTCTGAAGTCGTCCTCTACTTCTGCCGAGTCCTTACTTAAAGAATATGTAACTGAATGTAATACAGGTTTTGAATTTTCAAAGGTTAATGCGGGAGATATCATTATTGCTTTTAACAGCCTAGACCGTAAGAAAACGGCAGACTTATGGGGACTTTCTGTTAGAGTTGTTTCCTCGATTATTCATCTCATTGCACCGCACTTGGCTACTGTATTCAATGCCTGTGTTACTTACGGTGTATTTCCTGACCTTATGAAACAAAGTAAAGTTATTCCAATATTTAAATCAGGTAGTACTTCAGATCCAACAAATTTTCGACCGATTTCTATACTACCAACGTTAAGTAAAATTTTTGAAAAAATCATCCTAAATGATATGTTGAATTATTTTAATAAAAACCAAATACTTCATGATAACCAATTTGGCTTTAGAAAGAACCGCTCTACTATAGATGCAGGAACTAAACTACTAAAAAATGTATTCGAAGCCTGGGATGGATCACGCGATGCCCTAGGTGTATTCTGTGATTTATCCAAGGCTTTTGATTGTGTCCACCACGATACACTGGTCAGGAAATTACACCATTATGGGATCAGGAACAAGGCTCTTAGCCTTTTGAATTCTTACTTGAATGACAGAATTCAAAGGGTTGTAATAAATGGTACAAAATCGCCCGGCGCATGTGTTACAATGGGCGTTCCGCAGGGTTCGATACTCGGTCCATTCTTGTTTTTAATTTATATCAATGACTTGCCTCATTATGTAGGAGATAATCACGAGATTGTATTGTTTGCTGATGATACTTCATTATTATTTAAAATTAAACGACAACTGGATAATTTTGACGAGGTAAACAATGCTCTCTCGAAAGTTGTACATTGGTTCAACATAAATAACCTTCTTCTGAATGAGAAGAAAACTAAATGTATCAAGTTCTCGTTGCCCAACGTGCGGCAGGTTGAAACCAATGTACAACTCAATGGAACGGTTTTGGATCTTGTGGATTCATCTGTCTTTTTAGGCGTTACTCTAGATGCCAGATTGCAATGGGGTCCCCACA
Organism: Spicauda simplicius; assembly: GCA_949699795.1. Taxonomy (NCBI): domain Eukaryota; kingdom Metazoa; phylum Arthropoda; class Insecta; order Lepidoptera; family Hesperiidae; genus Spicauda; species Spicauda simplicius. The sequence continues at coordinate 2,327,122 of OX453064.1, forward strand.
TTGAAAAATTGTCGGGTAGACTCAGTTCGGCGGTATATGCTGTGAAAAAAATTAGGCATTTAACTGATGTTGAAACAGCTAGAATAGTTTATTTTAGTTACTTCCACAGCATTATGTCTTATGGTATACTGCTGTGGGGTTGTTCTTCAGACCTCAATTCTATCTTTGTATTGCAGAAGAGGGCTGTTCGAGCCATTTATAATCTAAGTCCGAAATCTTCACTTAGAGAAATATTCAAAGAAATAAATATTCTTACTGTTGTATCCCAATTTATATATGAGAATTTGATTTATGTTAAGAAAAATATTAATAAATTCAGTAAACTTTGTGACAACCATGATATAAATACAAGGAACAAACACAATCTCTCCGCACATGTTACTCGTCTCCACAAAATTAATAATTCTTTTATGGGTCAATGTATACGCTTTTATAATAAACTACCAATTCAAGTCAGAAATTTGTCAATCAATAACTTTAAAGCATTTATTAAGATCAAGCTTAGTCGTAAAGCATATTACAAAATTTCTGATTATATAGATGATAAAACAGCTTGGGACTGAACAATACGTAATTAATAAAATGTCAAAGTGTAGCGTATCCTGCCAAACGTGCTCCTTGTTAGGCCAAATGTAGGGCAGGATACTGGAGCTAACTATTGTTTCCCTATGTAAAAACAAGATGGCAAATAAAAAAAAGATATACAAAGAAAAAAGACAAACCCACTGAGTTTCTTGCCGGATCTTCTCAGTTGAGGTCGTGTTCCGATCCGGTGGTAGTGTAAAAAAATATATATAAATGTAACTGACAATTTGTAAGCGCCCCCGAAGGCCTATGCAAAATAAAGACATTTCATTTCGTGATTAATATTTGTAAGAGCTTTTTAGGTTTACCTAAATGTCAAAAATGTGATGTTATTTTATCCCAGGAGACATATGGCCCAAAAATTTATTCATGCTTACCAAAATTTAAAAAAAATATCTATTTAAAACGGGCTAAAATAATCTGAGAATATTGCCTAAGTAAAAAGTAAGGTATACTTTGTAAGTCAGTAAGCGCCAGGTGGATACCCTATCAAGGAAGTAATAAATTGGTTAACAATTTTATATAATGTTTTATGTGAAGTTCTATCTGAAGTCTGAATTACAAATGCGTTGCCACTTCTAAGGACTAAGATGGTCGTTTTATATTAAAGTAAGCCAGCAACTTTCCACCGAAAGGCAAGAACTGCTTCACGCTAGAAATAAGTATGGCGGTTGTACTTAACCGTCGAACTACACGTGTTCTACAATGGTACTACTTGAAGTCTATTACATTGCATTCCTGAGGACTAAGATGGTTGATTCATAACCACACACATGCAGCCTTAAGCTTCCACTGAATCGTATATTCTGTTTCACTGTAGGCACTCCCCCATCGAACGAAGCCTGGTTGATAAAATCGAATAGTACTTACCAATGGTCCTACAAATGTTTGACCTAGATCAGACATCCAAAAACCTAACAATCAGCAATATATAAAAAGAAGTTAGTTAGGTGGAATAAAAAAACCTTGAAAAAAAAATCGTTGGACAAAGATTTCAAGCGACACTGCGAGTAGACCTCCATGTTCGTTTTTTTTATATATTTAACTTAACGATAAGGCAGACGGGCTACCTGATGGAAAGTAGTCACCGTCGCCTATGGAAATTCGCAACACCAGAGAAGTCGCCAATGCATCGCCGGCTGTGAAGGAGAGGTCTTTTCGCACCTTTCTTGAAGAACCCCATGTCATAGCGCTCCGGGAATACTTTTCTTACGTAAATTAAAACTAATTCAGTTATACTTTTAATACCAATAATTTGACATCACCCTGTACATCTAAGCACCTCCCCAGTCCTGATTACGACAAAACGAGCGAAAATAAATAAAATCGGCGTCGGATGCAGCCGCCGATTGTTTTGTGAGCAAACAGTGCGCGCTAATAAATACATCCACTCTGAGGCGACGAGGCGGGTAATTCTATATCATAATAAACAAAAGTGGTTTTAATATCAGAGAAATATAATTAACAAAAAAACGACGGAATAATGGAAAGTATAAGATAGAGGCAGATTGTAACATATCCCAGTTTTTTTTTAATCGAAGTCTTTATTTTGCATAGGCCTACGGAGACACTTACAAATTAGGTGTAGTAGCAATACTTAAGTGTAGTAATCGTCGGGCACTCTCTCAATCAACCGTATATGTGTCTCGCTCTCGTTCATGGAAAATTAAAAGATGTACCTACCTAAATTATCTGAACTATATGGTAGAACTATTTTTACTAAACGAAATGTTAACTTAACAGGTAGGTATATACCTGCTATCCAGAAACTCAGTTTTTAATCCACTAAGTTTTTAAGTCGAAAAATATCGTCATATTATGAACTTCTTCATAGTCTATCTCGCAAACTACTGAACCGATTTGCATAGGCAAGCTTGACGTTCATTTTTTACCACCGAAAGTCGTATATTCTTTAAACCCCAAGCCTAACCACCAAACCAACACCGCTAGAGCTACACAGTATATGGACGGTGTGTAGGTATCTCGTTAGCAGTGACAAGATAATGGGCCCCTTATAATCACAACCGCGCAGCCCATGTCATTCCAGTAATTACTGGGCCTACTCGAAATTGTGTCATGTCTTGTGCTATTAATGAGTAAATTAAATCGAATATACTCAAGACAGAGGTGTGTTGTAGAATAAAAAGTGAAGTAAAGCTTTTGAAATAAAAGTAGTTATTAAAGTTGTACTTAAAGGAGAAAACGAATATTATCACACCTCCCCTGGTTTTTTTCATTGAATACAACAAAAGTGAATAAACACGCTTTAAACACACGCTTTCTACACTCATAGCCCCACACTAGGATTTTCTCCTGTGTAGTGGGTACCATGGACACACACAAACACCCAAACCCAGAACATGAATCCAAACTCTTCAGATACCTGTCTGGCCGGGAATCGAACCCGGGACCCATTGCGCGTCAGACCGATATGGCAACCGCTCTGCCACGCGGGTCGTCATAGTAATAAACGCGGGTCGAATAGGTATGTTAAAGTTAAAGAAATTTTAGTTGGAATCCGTAATCATCAGTGCCATACCACTATTGAAAAGTGTTAAGCATTTGAAAAGAGTGGTAAGGGTAACGTACTTACTCATATAAAGCGTTCCTACTTTGACCTCAGCAATAGAAACACATTTATTCCGCATATCCACGCATTTTAACTCATTGCTACTCTTCGGTCTCTCTTATAATATAAATACCTTATCTCAGGTCCGCCCATGGATAGGTACCTATCTGTTATCATTAAATGTTAATATATTGTAGGGACTACTTAACGTCAGGTGAACTGCCTACTTATTTGCGAGTAGTTCATCTACTTAAGTCACTTGATTTATTTATAGAAACTACCGCCACATCAAAACAACATTTGAAACACCACGCAATGCTTCTTACTCCTTAGCAATATGTTCTGAAATATTTTCGCTACAATTGCCTACGCCGCAATTGTGAACCCATAAGCTATTTAATTCCAACAATTATAATTTAAATTAAAAGCTCTGAATAAAAGCTCATTTCGCGACAACAAAACCAAATCGCGACAAAGCACCAACTCCCACAAGTCTAAACTTTTGACACGTCGCTGTCAAAATTCCCGATAACAGTTTAAAGTGCACGCGCCGACACGTGCCGCGTGACATTTGACACGTCACGTGACAGCTGTCAAAGTGACAGATAAAGGCGGAGGCGGTGACCGTTTGTTTCCATAATTGACTTCGGGTCAAGCGGTTTAGCTTAATTGGTTTTGTAATTATGGGAATGGCCATGGTTCCAAAAATTTGTATCAAACAAAATTATACTAAGTAGTGAATTACTTGAGTAGTGTACCTACACAGGTACTAATAAAAGTAACTTATAGGTACTCTATACATACATTAGTATCCACTGGCGCAATGTTTACAAGAGCCTAGCTAAATTCAATAAATTCTAATTTATTCAAATTAATTAAGTATTTCTTTTTTATATTTTTCAGCTATTGGACGACATAAAAATATAAGGCATCAGTTTTTAACGTCTTTCACTATTCAGGCTTTACTACGCATGTAGACACGATGCACACGTACCTATATCTTTTATAACGTTCGATTCCTTTCACATACATGAAGGTTTCTCTTGTCTATTTCAATCAAAAACGATATTTTATAACTAGCTGAATCCCGCAGCTTCGTACGCGTTAACAAAATCGATTGTCCCGTGGGAATAAGATATTTTCCCACAGTAAAAAATAGCCTATATGTTGATCCAGAGTGTCAGCTAACTCCCTACCAAATTTTATGAAAATTGCTCCAGCCGTTTAGAAGTGACACGTGAAGAAGTAACAAACATACACACTTACAAACTCTCGCCTTTAAAACATTAGTATGATAGTCTGAATAGTATGATTACCTACATACGAATACCAATGTTTACAAAACACAGAAATCGAATACAAACTACAATTAAAACACGAACATTTGAACCACAATGACAACGCTAACCAAATTACAGTACAATCAAAGGAAACCTCGGATAGAACAGTTTCTTGTAGCAAGTAAATGCACGCGGTAATATCAGGCATTACGAGTATGCTGCGTTTGCCTCTAAATATTTGCCACGCTACTTGTTCCACTGTCATCGAGGTAACGATAAGCGTATTCTCGCTTACACAATGAAAATTCCGGGCAAAAGCAAGCAGCACGTGACACCTATAATTTTTCATTTTACGTAGGTACCTATACTCTTTTTTATGTAGGTTTTAATAGATGCAATATTTCCCTAAAGATATATGTATCTAACTATTAATCAAAACTTCTACAACCTGAAAATCCACCTATTTCAGGCGGCTATCTCAATTCTTGGGAGTAACAACGCGTCAGTGATTGACTTTACATGGAACCCATGCTCTAGGTTGGTATATGAAGTTGCTTACAGAGGTTATCAGTCAACAGTAAAGTCTAAGCGTCCATCACACTACATGCTTATTTGCTACTTACGTTATAAAAATAACCTACAAATAGATATTATTCAAAATTAATAGGAAATATAATGGAACGTTTAACTATTAATGGTACGGATAACGTTGTTTATGATTTTTGTAGGTTTAGACGTTGGTTGAAGTAGGTTGGAGAGAGAGATAGGTTGTCTCAAGCTAAAACTGTTCCGCAACAGCTTATGTTTGAAACTCGACCTTACAAGTAAGGGTCCGAGGTTCAAATCACGGGCATGCCGCTCGCCTTTGAAGAAATTGATTATGCTGCTTTACGGAGGACAATCAAAACATAATCAAAAATCATAAACACCAGGGAGTTTTCGTAAACAAAAAGTTTCTCGTAAACAATAGGTGCGTGTGACCAGTGCGGTCCACTAAAACAATAATTATAGACAACAACAGAACTAAAATATGTCTCCTAGGTACATTATTTCCGTCCGACTGTAGTTTCGGGATCAGAATAGGGCTACGGTATCCCATGCCTGTCGTAATAGACGACTTAAAGGGGCTTCCGGGGTTGCGGGCGGTTAGAGTGGGAGCTTGAACCGTCCAGTCAGGCGATCCCAGGAAGAACGGCGATACGTGTGGTCGCATACCGCAAAGACTAGACGGAGCGGTGGGCCCAGCCACCCATCCGGGAAGAGCCCGATGGGGCAACGCGCTCAGAGGATTCCAGTTGCGATTCGTTTGAAGATCCCGGAGTCCTCTTTATAGCGCCAACGGGTTCCCCCGGTGGCTGTTGGTGGTAAGTGCAGTAAATGCCACATAACCCTGCGTCGCTCCCACAGCGTCGGTTACCTTTTGAAGGTTTCCCCCTCGAGAAAAAAAAAACAATAGGCACATTCTCTCGCTAAAGTTCACTCGTCGGCAATGAAACACGTCTCTTCGCCCGACTAGGTGATAATTACTGAGCAATGATTGCTTCAATTTGCTTGTGAAACAACATGTGGAACTATGAATACAATTGTAATAGACACGTTACGTTTGTTGTACGCTTGTGGAAATAATACCTACATACTTTGTAGAGTGTGTTAATATTTTGCGTAAAACGGGGTTTTAGAATACTATCAAAAATTGTAGATATGTTTTGCAGGGTATACTTAGTTATAGCTTCAGCTTTAAGGTTGCTTGTTATGGGGGGAGTTAACAGCGGTCAACGCTAAAAATGATTAAACTAGTGCATAGTTCTTGTCGCGGGATTTTAGCGTGGCGACCGAATCATGAAATTCTGTAACGAAAAAATCTAACACCTCCCATTTCGCCTACCATGTAGCGCGGCCGAGCGTTCGCTTAACGTATGTATATGGTACGATAGTACGAAGCTCGCACGGATCGAGACGAACAGCTCGGAAATCGGAATGAAAATTAAAATAAAAAAAAACATGCGTGCGTACAAAGTACACATGTCAGAAGTGAAACTTTTTTGGCGAACTAATTTATAAATCTTGTTTATATTTATACAAATCTAAAACTTTAAATTTCCAAGATTAAGAGGAAGGGAAAAAGGCGTTCGCTCCGTCTCACTTTTTCTCTCAATCTTTCTCACTCGCTTGCTCCCTACTCTCACTCCACGGCTAGTTGCTCATGCTACGTTCGCCCTGTCTTACTCTCTCTCAATCGGTCTCGATCACTCTCTCTCTCTTTTCCGACACTTCCGTTGCATACCGGCGTGACGTTTCATCTGTAAAAATTTTACCCTCATGCGCCTAAAGAAGTTTCACTTCAAAAATGCTATGCAATAGTTTTACTGCAGCAGCTCCAAAGTGCTGTACGTTTCTTTTTCTCACCCAATGTTAAGTAGAGGGAGTCGATACAAATATACTCTGAATTTTGTCATAAAAAATGTCTCTCTGTTCTAGTACAATTTGTAGCACATCGCATGCAATCAAAGGTGGATAAAATTCTACGATATACATCTGTCAACCTCACATAGGATTGGAATACTTACTAATTAAGGTTGGCTATAGACGCGATGCTAGGAGCCATGAGGATTGTTGGAACTTCTCTTGTATTCCCGCGTACCTTTTAGTCATTGTCTTCTGGTTTGAAAAGATAGGCAGACAATAAGTCCAGATATTCCGACCTTCTTAACTAAATCGCCAAAGACAACAATGTATATGTGACTTCGAATAACACACAGTACCTATAGTTTAAGAAAGTCCATCTACAATGTATTAAACTCAAAAAAGGTAAACTGTGATTTTTTTGACATAAGTGTTGTATTTAATATATCCCCAAAAAAGTAATAGATACCTACTTACCCACTAACATAGCAGACATCGTAAACATTTCACAAAACAGGTAACAAAGACTAAACGTAAACAGCGAAGCGAGACGCAGCAAAACGTGCCCATAAATTATTAAGCGGACGAAACTTGAAAATCGATGTCAACATCGCAACTTTGGTCCGAGTTTTGTGAAAAACACATAATTTACGGAGCTGTCAGTAGCGACGTGTATTGCAGGGGTTTGAGCTGTTTATATGAAAAACAGCCATTGTTATCAACCCCTGAGGAATTAAAACCCTCCTTAAAGATTACACCCTTACAGATATTGATTACGGCTCATTGTTTGATTATCGACGTTTGTGATTTGTTTTCGATGACGCATCGTATTGTTGGGAATCAATTTCGGTTTTCGGTTAAAAAAGGTTTTCATTTCATATTTGTAATATGAAATGAAACCTTACCTTATTCATATCTTACGTAGTTTTTTTTAGGTATTCCAAAAAGATATGTTATTGTATTGTAGGTGTCATGGAGACACACATAAACGAATACACAATCAGCCAGACTAATAGCAGAATCACAATTCTTTGTTCAGATATCTGCCTGACCGGGGATCAAACTCGAAACACATTGCCAGATTTTTGAGGTGATCGCTCTGCTACGCTGGTTGTCATCTATGTTTAATGAATTGATTTCGATTTTATTTTTTGCAATATATTTGTGTTTCTACGTAGGAACAGTTATTCACTACATCGGGTTGATGTTGCATAAAAATACTACAACTCAAATATTCTAATATTTCTGCTTAACTACTCAGGAACACACACGCACGCTTTCTACACTCATAGCCCCACAGTAAGATTTTCTCCTGTGTCGTGGGCACCAAAAAAAAAGTAATAAACACACACAAACGAATACACAAACACCCAGACCCAGAACATGAATCTAAACTCATCATTCAGGTACCTGTCTGGCCGGGAATCGAATTCGAAATCCATTGCGCGTCAGACCGGTATGGTAACCGCTCTGCCATGCGGGTCGAAAGGGTATAAAGGTGTAAGACAGACACCATAAAACGAGACGTTCCATTTACTCTTCAGAGACAGAAACGTTTTTTGGGCTGTAGTTCTATAAGAGATGCAAATAAATGTCCTTAAGTGGAAAACTACTCCTTGTTGTTTCAATTTTTGAAATGCTCCACTGGCACTTAACGTTTTTTTATCTACCTGAAGTAGTGGTCACTGCCGGCCATGGACATCTGTGAGCAACTTCATACGGAACATGGGTTCTATCTAAAGTCAATCACAGATGCGTTGCTGCTCCCGAGGACTTTGATAGTCGCCTCATAAAAGTGTGCCCGCAACCACCCTTCCATCGAAACGCAAGACATGCTTCACGCTAGAAATAGGTGTGGCGGTGGTACTTCCTCGGTCGAACTACACTAGTTCTACCACCCTGAAAAACGTAACAATGTACAAATCAAAAGAACAGATTGAAAGGAAAAATTAACCAATGGTCACATACTCATGCGATTAAACTAAGAGATGCCTGATTTGTAAGAAAGCATATGTACTTATTTAAACAAAAAAGAGATAACTGCTATTTTCCTACCAGATATCAAAATAAATTATGTATACCATCTACTAGAACAATATTACGATCTAAAAACTCAGCTGTGATGTCTATTAAAATATATAATCGCCTACCCAATGATATAAGAAAACTGACATATAATATATTTAAAATAAAACTGTACGAATGGCTCATTAATAAATGTTTTTATACTATAGACGAATATATAAATGATAATAGCATAATTGAATATAATTGTTTATCTAATGTAATATAATTTGTACGCCACAATGTGGCAAATGTGAGGTCCACTAACACCGTATTGATAGTCATCTAATTGTTAACCACATTGCAACAAATAAAGATATTATTATTATTAGTATTATTATTATTATTATTTGCTTTAGCGCATTTTCCTTATTTCTGTAGCACTTCACAAATTCCACGCATACAAAAGCCTACATACTATGATCGTACAATTGAACAATACCGCTACTATACATTCGCGATTCGAATCTGTATACACGCGGTTCAATATGATATTGCATGGAGTAATGCATTCTAGAAGTGAAAATATATTCAACATATTCGACTGCACACTGCAAAATGACGACTGACTTATAATAGCCGTGTCTGTGCTGTTGATTTGAAAACTAAGTTGTTATTGTTACTTTTATAGTTAAATACGTCGTTATCAAGCCAATATTGTTCTAAGGCTTGGCTCCTGTCACCTCTTAGAGTAAAAGGGACCTAATGATGAGGTTTAATACTCCATCTCGCTGGCCAATTTCGATTTTGTTGGTTTAGCACCCCATTGAGAATTTAATAAAATTTAATATTAAGTGTACTGTGTTGAAGTCATTAATAAATGATATCAATTCAATTAATCTCATGTGATTTATGCTCTAAACTAGAGCTTACCCGCGGTTCAGCCCGCATGGTCAAAGGGAATTAATATTAGCATTTGATGGCGTGTTTCAGAACTTGCAAATGAATTTTACTAACGCCATCTATTAACAACGTCTGGAACTACTAAATATGAATCAACTAACAAAACATCAATATTCTTATAGGAATGAGAGAACGAGGTAAAAAGTAGCCTACGTCACTCTCCGCTCTCCTATCTCCCAGCATATAGCTGGGACATGACGAACCATATCATATAATAGCTATGTGGCAACGTGAAAGAGGAACAAACAAACACACTGTCACATTTATAACATTAGCATGGATGAACATTTTAGAATGTTTGTTTGTTAAATAGTTCCAGAACATGACACATCTAGCGACTCTATGCAGAATCCGCGAATACCTACGTCGTACATCACTCCAATATCACAAAACTGAATAGCACCGTCATGTACACAACAATACGATCCGGCACAATACTGCTGAATCAAATATTGCTTGCTTAACGACATCATCAACATCATTTCGTTTTTTTTGGTAACCGTAGCGGCGCTCTTCTGTTTAGGCCTTATAATAATGGTAGAAACCTTTTTTTGTTCTTGAGGGGAAACCTTCAAAAGGTACCCGGCGAAGTGGTCACTGCTGCTCATGACATCTGCATAACTTTATACAGAACATGGGTTCTATCTGTAGTCAATCACAGATGCGTTGCTACTACCGAGGACTTTGATCACAGTATTAATATAATACTTTGATGGTCGCCTCATATAAAAGTGTGCCGGCAACCACACCCTTCCATCGAGACGCAAGAAATGCTTCACGCTAGAAATAGGTGTGGCGGTGGTACTTCCCCGGTCGAAATACACTGGTTATACCACCTTCAAGTACCTTAATCTTTAGGAGTAGCAAAACCACGCCTATTTCACACACGCACGCACACGCTTTCTACACTCATAGCCCCACACTAGGAATTTCTTCTGTGACGTGGGTACCATGGACACACACAAGACGAATACACAAACACCCAGACCCAGAACATGAATCTAAACTCATCATTCAGATACCTGTCTGGCCGGGAATCGAACCCAGAACCCATTGCGCGTCAGACCGATATGGTAACCGCTCCGCCACGCGGGTCGTCGGGATTTCAATCTTATATTGCAGTATTAAACAGTATTTTGTTCTGATTTGAAGGTTGTGGTAAAGAAGACATAGTTATCAGAGGGTCGCCAACTTAGCTCTCTCGAGTAACAACACATCTGTGCCAACAAAGCTAACTTGCCTGGATTTGGCTGCAAATATCCATGGGTCGCAATATCCACATTCTATTAAACAGACTAAGACGAGAGGTTCTGACTTAGTCTTTAAGCCTAAATACTTCAGGTACCTCGTTGGAGGTTACAGATATAAGTACCTACCTAAATGCTTCTAATTACCGATTTTATTCAAAAGCAAATACAAAATTTTGTCTCGCTTGAGGGTAGAAACGAAATTTTGATTGATATTCTTGAGATCCTTTTAGATTCATAACAAATTATACCTATTATGAAACAGAAGACAACAATAAAAAATATTTATAACGTTCCATGAAAAACACAAACAAATAACTCTTTGCTATCAGTAAATGCAGTAAGACACGATTATGTTTAGTGTTTACCGAAGTTTCTGTACCGAGAGCTAGAATAATCGTAGAATAAGCGAAGATCGGCATTATACTTACAAAATATATAGCAAGGCGACTCGGATTTGCTTAACAAAGCAGCGCCTAACGCGCTCGTCTCGGCCGGGGGACATGTACTCTGCTGTAGAGTGACTAGGACCAATCTGGGACATATCCTATATCTATATATTAATACGTGAAGCAAAAGCTTGTGATTTGTTTTTAAGATACTTGCCGCAGGCGGAGGCGTATGAAATTACGCAAGGTTATAGTTTATGTAGAGAAGGAATGCGCAATGCTAATATATTTTTTTTAAATAATGCATAAAACACACATAAAATCAACTAAAAATTCATTACGCAGACTACCTTGCATTTGACACAAACACATATATAATAAACTAAATATTATATTCAATGTCTTACTATGAAAACACATAACGTCAAAAATGTCAGATGTCGCTGTCAAAATACCCGCTATTGCTTTTAAATGCAGCTTATTATATAAACCTCTTTTTACCATTGACGGGTGCGTTCAAAATAACTTGAAAATTATTACAATTAATTTAAATTAGTGAAATATTGGTGCTACTTTGGACAATATGAAGTTTAGTTTTTAATTTAAATTTCGACCGTTGCGACGGGTGACAAGTTTTAGTTTACTTCGCCATTGGTAATGTAGGAAAAATTGTTACTGACCATTTGAAGTGCCCTAGTAGGTGTCTACAAAATTAAGATATTCCAGTTGATTTTGGCATTATAATTTAAACTTCATCCCGCCATAACGAAGGTAGATGAGTAAAGTATGATAAATAAGTACCTGGCCAATGAGCTTAATGTAAATCCCTCCAACAGTAAACAAGGAATTTAGCACTGAGGTATAGATTTTACTTATGTTAGGTATAAGTTAAGTGGCCACTGCCGTTGATTTAGCTGTAAACAACCTCGCATAAGATTAATTTACATCAAGTTTACAGGTGGTAGAACCCGTCTAGTTCGCCAGGGGAAGTACCACCGCCCCACCTATTTCTAGCGTGAAGCGCTTCTTGCATATTGATGGAAGGGTATGGTTGCTGGCAAACTTTTATATGTGGCGACCATCTTAGTCCTCGGGAGTAGCAATGCATCGATGATTGACTTCAGATAGAACCCATGTTCTATTTGAAGTTGCTCACTCCTATCTCCGTGAAACTTTCATCCAGGACACGTTCATCCAAACCCATGGCCACCCATCTCGGGGGTGGCAAGAGGGGCCGTCTGTCGCACAATAGCTCTGCGTAATAATATAATCGGGCCGACGACGCCACTTGCTATTAATTAAATTTAAAATTTTCATTGCTATAGGTGCCTCGCACACATTCAGTCGCGATTGTTATCTTGCTATTCTGTTATGAATAAAGGTGTCATGCAAATATTAAATTTAATGACTAAATAAGGGATAATGACTGGCTTCAATGGGCTTTGTCTGAAAACTCTGTTGTCAACAAAAAAGAAATAAATTTTTCATACGAAGTGTGAGAATTGATATTTTTTTATTAACAATTGTGTGATATAGATGTAGTTACAATATACCTGCGTCACTTGGGATATATGATTTAATATAATATGCCGTAATGAAAAATTAAATATTTTTAATGTTATAAGCATAGATCATCTCATCAACTCTCTCATTCTGAGAGAAGACCCGTGCCCAGCAGTGGGCCTATAATGGGTTGATGAGAGGCATAAATACGAAAAAAATGAAGAACATAAAAAAGACATAAAAAAATGTGATGTACTTCACATTTTTTTGTGTCAATCCAATGTTCACACATCTTCCTCGTTTAAAAAAGTGATAGACGCATTCATAGTTTAACTCTATCAGTATTTATTTATTTATTTATTTAAAAAGGGCAGCCAACAAGACAATACATTACACTTACAATTAAAAACTATATTAGGCTTAAATTAAATGCTGTCTTAATAACAGGCCACCACGGCATGCATCGTGGTCGAGTTTAAATACTTAAGATTATATTAGGACACTTAATTGTACGTAGTAGATACCACTGTGCCAATTATTCTCAGAGCGGTGCTACTTTTTGGCTTGAAGAGTTGTGTTTCGGCTTATAAAATACGAATGATGGCTTATAAAGAAGCGACACTTATACTAGGCATTTCATCTAGGGTTGCCAAATATTTAAGCCTGTAAGGGACACATGTTTAAATGCGGTGAAGATTGAAGATCTTATTTTTTATCCGGGATAAATGAAATATACCAGTATTTACTGAAATGAGTAACATTTTTGAGTATTAAACTGATGAAAATATTTAAAAAAATATACCTTTTAACTAAGAGTAATATAGAGTATAAATAATGCTTGATACAGGTACTTTACGTAGTATTCAACTTAGTCCTTAATACCTCGCTTCTAAAGCTGACCTTAGATTGGGCCCCAATTTTGTTTGTGGTTGATTATACTATTTATAATACTAGTATATATGGAAACAAGCGGAACAATGTAGGTATCTGAACCATTACATAAGTGGTACTTCACATAGAATTACATAAATCAGATGCTGAATAATCACATATCTTACAGTACCTACCTATTTACTTGAACTTTAGTAAAAAAAACTATTCCATTATATACTTTTTATTATAAACTAAGTACCTATATTTACGTCAAAGCCGCATGTTTACAACAGATGCTAGTCAAACGCGTACAGATAAAAAATCCGAATCAGCTGACTCATCACAAATGGCTGCCTACAAGGCCGTTTCGTCACGGGCCTAAAACACCAAAAAACCCATGGGACCCAAAAATAACTTACCACCATCTTTGTTGGCGTTTTTATCACACCTCGTCTGATACAATTAGAATTTAGTATAACTTACAATGAGAAGAAAACAGCTTTTCAACTCACAAAAAGGTGGCCATTATTTTTATAAATACTTAGTCTTTTCTTAATTTTTGTATGGGTTAGTGTGACAAATTAATTGTAACTATGGTTTTTATATGAAAAGAAAGTGATTGAAGTAATGTTTAATTAGTATCTAAGTAGGTATAGGAAGGATGTAAGGTGTGGTATTAATTTTTCGTACTTAATCAGAACAGCAGGCAGGTAGGTAGGCTATGTAATTTCGTAATTATCTAATGTGTGGTATTTTGTTGTATTTTAAATGTAAGACTAAGAAATAAAAATAAATTAAAAAAGAATTAAAATCGTCAAATCAAAATTTTATTTAATTTTGAAAGTAATAGATAATTTCCTACATTCCTTTTTCTCGTTGTCAAGGAGGAAACCTTCAAAAGGTACCCGACGCCGTGGGAGCGACGTAGGGTCATGTGGGATTTTTACCGCACTAAAAGCCCCCCGGTGGCCATTCACGGCGCTACGAAGAGGACTCCAGGATCCATAGGAACGCAACCGGAGTCCTCTGAGCGAGTTGCCTTATCAAGGTCCACCTAGATAGGCAGCTGGGGCCATCGCTCTGTCTAATCTTCACAACGGTATGCTACCACACATACCGTCGTCCTTTCCGGGGTTGCCTGACTGAACAGTTCGAGCTCCCACTCTAGCCGCCCGCATCCTCAGAAACCCCTTTTAGTCGCCTCTTCCGACAGATAGGGGATGCCGTAGCCCTATTCTAATTCCGGAACTACAGAGACGAGGTTCCTACATACTCGTACCTACTTATTAAACTAAACATAATTTTTGAAGAATTTTAACGATGTGACAAATAGATTAAAAATATTAAAATGTAAAGTAAATAACAATTTTTTTCTCATTGTAGGTAGCCAAATAAAACCGACTAATATATTTAAAGATTTCTCGCCAACCAAACTATCATTCACAAAAGGTATCAAAGAAAAAAACGGAACAGAACGCAAATTTGGAAACGTAATCCAAAGTTCTCATATTTTGTCAATGAAATAAAAATACAAATGGTCAGTAAGGTGTTATAGGGGTTCCCGAAGGTGTTTTTATCGCTTCCTCTTCTTTCATACTTTTTTATTTATAACAAATCTATTGCGATAATAAACTAGCAGGTGCTATTTTATACCGAAGTCAGCGATTGTCAAAGTTTCCGAAGCCAGATGTAGAGGGTTATCTAAAGCTGCCTACGTACTTAAGGTGTGCCGACTTAGTCTTTAGAAGTAGTAGAAATCATCACAATTTTGTTTACAGTTTTTCATATTCATGATTGTAGACATTTCTTTGTTTTGAACCTAAACCTATTTACAATTTCGTGGGTTTTATACGTATCAAAAAACTTTATTAATTCAAAGATCGCTCGATCAAATAATAGATACCTATTACCCACGCTACCAAATACCCAATAACTAAAGTTTGACAGCCGTTGCCTTAGTCCAATGATTAGGCAAACGGGTTGTTAGTTCCATTTTGTTGTCAAAGGTTTTACGATCGACCGCCATATTTTTTGTGCAGTCATTCACGTAAACACCACCGCCAGTATCTATTTATGATTAATTATAACCCTCCCAGTGGCTGAATGGTAGTCGTTTTTTGACTTGAAATCATCCCTTATTCAGAGCATTGGGGCATCAATAAAAGATCGGACGACGTATTTAGATGTTTTAAATAAAAGCGCTGTTTATAAAGTAGGTGATGACTGCGATTCTCAGGTTTACCAGAATATGTCCATGGTCTAGGAATAGGGCATATATAGGTCAAATATAGGTCTTGTGTAGACAAACAGTATTTGAACATTTGTGATGAATACACCGGAATTGATGAAACTTTAAAGCTAGAAACGTTGTGAAACTTATAAGTAGAACTATTACTAACAAAGACAAATCCACAGAAAACATTAGTATGTCACCGCCAAACAATCCACAACATTCGCAAAACCCGAATATTGTGCAAACATTTGTTTAAACACAATGGTTGGACACGTTTTTAATCAATCCGCCAATTGGCAATTAGGTACGGCAACGGGGCATTGTCGCTCCAAACTTTGATTGGCTCGGAGCACAGAGCTCCAATACCGGCCAATTATATTGAATACAGCGCTCCAATTATACCAGCTCCCAAGTTTTATTGTAGTTCGAACGGCGTCACAGGCAGTGCTGAGCCAATAATTAAAACCGCACCGAGGCAAGGCTTCTTGGAGATTTGCTTTTTAATTAATTGAATTGTTCTAGCTCGATGGCTATTGGCGAGGCGAGCCTGGCGTGGAGTATTGTCGTTCAGTTGCTTAGTAGCCTATTTGCGTGATATTGTGGGGCTTGGTTTTGTCCGAATAAATCGTTTAAATCTGGTAGCAGCCATGTTTGTCCATAAGTAAATCGACGTCAGTGCCGAACCAAATTCACGATATTTTTCAGAAGAAAACATTATTATATCGAGGTGTTACTCATTCAATTAGCTTTGACATAAGTTTACTTATCTATTTAGGTATATTATAATAATATCGAATTTCATAAACAAAAGTCGGAAAGATTTGAATTGTACTACAGTATCAAATAGCTGTCTAATGATACAAAAATAAATTGTAAATGAATAACTTTTGATTCAGTTTATAATAAAACAAACCCTAACAAATAATAGGAATAATATTACTATATTAAAAGATAGACATATTTTTAAAAATATAAGCGGTAGTTTCATAATACGTGAAAGTCCCCTAAACACAACAAAAGTCACATTACAAGTTAATACCGGCTCTTTGTGAGGATGTCCACTTACAGGACGTAATCCCGGATTTGGTCACCGAAGGTTTAGGGGAAAACGGAAAAGGTATTAGGAACTATCTATTGATATAAGTATAGATACTTTTATTCGAATTTTGGATATTGTAGATGAATAAAATTTAGGCTTATGACTTAGCAGTACCGACACCTATACTGAATTTATTTATTTATTTAAGGTATTACGTATATGGTTCAACGGAGGAAATACCATCGACACGTATTTTATGTTGATGCAGTTTTGCGTTTCTTAGGAAGGTTGTGGTTGACAGCTTACTTTTATATATGTATATACTTATATTTTTTATATGACTGAAGTGGCAAACGACCATGCAATCCACCTGGTGGTAAGTGGTCACTGCCGCCCATGGACATCTGTAATCATCTTCATATAGAACATGGGTTCTATCTGAAGTCATTCTCAGATGCGTTGCTACTTCTGAGGACTATGATGATTGCCTGATGTGAAAGTGTGCCGGCAACCACATCCTTCCATCGAAACGCAAAAAATGCTTCACGCTACAAATAGGAGTGCCGGTGGTACTTTCCCGGTCGAACTACACTGGTTCGACTATCGTAGTCTTCGAGACTAACAACGCAACTGTGACTTCAGCTACCCATATCCAGTATGAAGTTACTGACAGGCGGCAGTTATCACTTACCAACAATTAAACTAAGTACATGCTAATTTGTTTCTTTGATAGTAGGTATATAGAAACATATAGAAACAATAAAAACGTTCCTAAACTAACACGCTTTGTCGCACTAAAATTTGACCCATAATATTTTAGAAACGAATATTTCTATTTCTTACAGCAGGTATTCTGTAGTGCATAAGACTTACCGTTTCTTATTGCCAAAATCAGTGGTCCTCGCCACTCGGCTGGTTTGAGTGGCAATTTGTGTTCTGGAGACACTCGAGCACTGTTTGCCCCTCGCTACTCCACTTGCCAATTTCGACATTCTCGAGAGCCCTTACCGGCTGAGGCTAATAGTCGTAGGTTGCCTACTTTACTTTGACTACGACTCTACATTTGACACAGGTAGCGTGGTAGAGTCTTTTTTGGTTTAACTGAGACGCTGTCTCATCTTTTTCTCACTTTGCGTTGAACGCTGTTGTGTTATGATTCGAAGTTATCCTCAAATCTTGACATGAGCATATTGAGTAGGACATTACATGATGTCATGAGCTTCAGAGCAAAAACCGAATGAAAAAGACATTAAATGAAGAAGGTCATGAGAAGCCTCGTGACCTCCATCATTCAAGGGCAAAGACCGCACGAAAAAGGTAAGTCTATAGTTACCTACTTATACAAGATACCTATCGGAGGCATCTGTACCTACGCGACTTCAGTTTTTGATTGACGAAGATTGGCTGAAGTAGCAAAAGAGCATGCAGTCCACCTGATAGTAAGAATGAATGCCCATGAACATCTGTAATCAACTTCGTACAGAACATGGGTTCTATCTGAAGTCCTTCACAGATGCGTCGCAACTCCCGAGGACTATGATAGTCGTTGTATATTGTTATAACCGCATAACAAGTTACATCAAAATATATATTACTAGCTGAACCCCCAGCTTCGCTCGCGTTAAAAAAATCGATGTGTCGATTATCCCGTAGGAAAAAGCTATTTTCCCACATTAAAAAGTAGTTCTCAGTTGAGGTCGTATTCCGATCCGGTGGTAGTGTAAGAAAAAAAAATGTAACTGACAATTTGTAAGTGCCCCCGCAGGCCTATACAAAATAAAGACATTTCATTTCATTTCATTTCATTTCATATACCTACCTATGTTATGTCAGCTAACTCCCTACCAAATGTTATGAAAATCGCTCCAGCCGTTTACACGTGAAGAAGTAACAAACATACACACTCACCAACTTTCGCCTTTATAATATTAGTATGAAATAGTATGATTCCACATCAACTAATACACAAATTAATCAATAGGTTATTATATTATTATTATTATTTATATTTATTTCTTTAGAAATCTCGACTCTGATGTAAGTGAATCGGTAGAATGAAGGCCGTTCACGGGTTTATACCAAGTGACCGACTGTATTATTGATATAATACATATGTATGTATATGTATTTATTTTTATTATTATTAAGGCAGGTACAGTCAAACGATATTATGTCAACATTACGAAACCGAACCTTGACCGATCCAAAACAGCTACCAAAAACCACATACGATCTGAAGTCGTTTAAACCGATGCTATTTATAGAAACCTGTCAATTTAATTCGGATCAAAGTGGCCGCGTTCGATTAAACATCTGCTGCTCCCGGCAACCTAGTTTGAGGCTTTCATCTCGTTGTTACGGTGTATTTTCTAGTGCTCCCATAAGTGTTGGCGATACGATCGAGTTTTTCGAACATTCCTAAGCACCGGGTGGTCATATCCATCAGCTCTGTGCATCTCAGCCAATCAGGGCAGCTGCGCGGTAGATGAAACAAAGCCGCCTTTGTTGTGGGCGGGGCTCCCTTTGTTCCGTACAATGGGAAGACAGCGGCGCCCTTTGTGCGCATTGTTCGGGCGATGACGTGTTGTGGGTGTTTGTGGGCGAATCTCCGTTTCTTACGGAGGTGTGGCTCGAATTTTTACATAAACTCTATATCACTTTCTTAGGTATCTACGTCCCTTCATATGGAGCCGGAAAAACTTGGAAATCCTTTTTGAATCGGTAGCTTTAATTTATGAATTCCTTTCAGATAAGTATTAATAGGCTCTCGTCTTAAATATTTATATACCTACAACATCGATGGTGTGGCTTTTTAGAAATATACTATTGAGTCTTGAAGGTAGGTACTTAATTTTATATTACCTTAGGAAGTTTTGAGAACACTACTATTTACTATGCAGTTGCAGCTAAATACCAAGTACAGTTCTCTTCATAGCTCTCCAAGTGAGCTTTCTAATAAGGTCTATAAAAGAAAGCTTCGTTGTTCTATAGACACTGGCAATAGACGTATCGTCGTATTACGTTGTAGGTAGTACGTATTAGTACGCTCTGCCATAGGTATATTTGAAATTGAGTGTCCAAAGTTGGCTAGTATGCGCTCACTGTACGCTGTAACGCTGCAAACTGCGTAAAATGAGCGCAAACTAGCAAACTTTGAACACTCCATTTCAAATATATGGAAGGGCGTACCAAACCGATACGTCGAAAATTCAGTACGCCGCTAACAGTTTGCCAACTGGGGACACAGCCTAACGCGGTTGAACGTTTAGATTTTTTTTATCTGACTGAAGTAGCAAACGAGCATGCAGTCCATCTGATAGTAAGCGATCACTGCCGCCCATGGACATCTGTAATCAACTACATACAGAACATGGGTTCCATCTAAAGTCAATCACCGATGCGTTGCTACTCCCGAGGACTATGATGGTCGCCTCATGTGAAAGTGTGCCGGCAACCAAACTCTTCTATCGCAAGAAATGCTTCACGCTAGAAATAGGTGTCGCGGTGGTACTTGCCCGGTCGAACTACACTGGTTCTACCACCTTGATTACGAAAGCACCACCGTCACTTCTTTCTTCTCTCTTATGACAGAAGTGTTTAGCGCTGCTGGTTCTAATATTAAAAGTGTATTAAGAGACTATATCATACCTATTTATTTGAGCCGTCCCAACTTGGTTCTTACAGTTAGCAAGACAAACTTTAAATAAGACGTTAAGCTTACCATTGCCCTTAGATCCAGATAATAATTGCAATGACATTCCTATTTATGGGCGAAAAATTTAAACGATGGTCGTCTTGAAGAAACCCAATAAACTCATGCTAAGGACACTGGGGCTGCATCCTCTTTTGCTACTATTATATTAAAAATTATACAATCATGATACAACGCTTCAACTTCCCCTGTGACGTTCTTGGCACCCCAAGAACACACATAAAGACAAACATGCAAACACCTAAACCTTTTTTTGTGACCGGGAGGAAACTTTTAAACCAGACCTTGTTTTGTGACGGGGAGGAAACCTTCAAAAGATACACCGAAACCATGGAAGATACTACGGGTAATTTGAGATTTTTACCCACTAAAACCTCCTCGGTGGCCTTCCTCTGCGCTTGCAGATTTGGAGATCTCGGGACCCGGGATCTCCAACAGAACGCACCGCTGCCCTCTAGCGCGGCGCCCCTTACGGGCTCATCTCTTGGGGAGCGTAACTGTCCCCTACGCCTTCCAATGTACAACAACATGTAGCCACTCATCCTTCCAGGGGTTGTTGGTTAGGCGGTTAAATCACCCACTCTAACCGCCCGCATTTTCAAAAGCCCCCTTTTAGTCGTCTCTTACGACAGGCAGGGAATATCGTAGCCCTATTCTACTCCCTGACTACAGGGGGTAAACAACCAGACCTAGAAAACCTAGAGATGAGAAAATTGACGGGATTCGAACTCAAAACCCACCGCATGTCAAACCGGTATGACGAGCACTCCGTCACGGATCGTCAAAAAAAAAATTAATCATCACCATCCTTAGCAGATACAATAGTCACATTACAGAACAAACATGGCAGAATGGCAATAAAACAGCACAAAGCACAATAGGCGCGTGGGAGACGCCAGACAATCGTATCGATCGGCAGTGGAACCGACTGTGATCGTAGACTACAATTACTATACACAACGCTTTCTACACTCATAGCCTCACACGATTTTTTCTTAGTGGGTGTTGAATAAACAAACATTACACGCCCATGGACATCTGTAAGCAAATTCATATAAAAATGGGTTCTACTTGAAGTCCGAGGACTTGAAGTCCGAGAACCTGACTTATGTGACAAATGCGTTGCTAGTCCCGAGGACTAAGATGATCGCCTCATATAATAGTGTACCTGCAAACACACCATCGAAACGCAAGAACTGCTTCATCCTAGAAATAAGTGTAGCGGTGGCACCAGCTCGGTCGAACTGCACTGGTTCTGCCACTTGGAAAAATCATAGCCCCCAACCTACCTAGCAACAAAAACGGTCACATATCACTCATGCCTACAGAGAACAGCAACAAAAACTGTCATATCTGTCTGGCCGGGAATCGAACCCGGAACCCACTGCGTGTTGCGTTGACCGTTGTGTCACATAAATAATACATACTAACAATTTAGCTTTACATGTAAACTTTACTCTACATGTGACTCTACATGTTTCTACAGTTTGTGTTTTTTACTATAAATTACATGTTGAGATATTATAATTTGTAACATATGTACCTATACTAAAATAATATACTTGATTACATACTGAGGTTGAATCAGTGACGTCACTCGCATCATTGCAGGCTATCCCGTTATTCTGCAATCGAGAGACCTGTATCCGATTGTGATTTACATTATGTCACTACGATAACAGTTAGATACATCATACGCGTCATTCTGTGATTCTACGTCATAGATAAGTACAACAAATTCTGTGACGGACGCGTTGTGCC
This sequence comes from Spicauda simplicius, assembly GCA_949699795.1. Lineage (NCBI taxonomy): Eukaryota > Metazoa > Arthropoda > Insecta > Lepidoptera > Hesperiidae > Spicauda > Spicauda simplicius. Next base: position 2,349,683 of record OX453064.1, read on the forward strand.
ACAATTGTAATTTGGTTTAATTCGACATTGTTATGGCTGAATGTCTGTCTGTGACGTCATACGCGTCATAAATACCTACAAATTTTAAACAGGACCTGTAAAATAATTGTGACTTCACTATTATAAGGCTTAATACTAGTTAAGTCACAATTGTGGCACAGTCTGTGTCATCCGACGCGTCGCGTGTGGCACTCGTATGACATCTGTGACGTCATGGCGTTTCAATGTGATTTGGTTTCTTCAATATAAGGCTAAATGAGACAATCTGATATCATACGTGCCTTAGATAGTCATATTTTTTGTAAGACACGGACTGTTCTACTTTTGTAATTTGTTTTACTTTCCCATCATTGGCATAATTGAGACTAATCTTTCGTCATATATTTCTATTTTCGTCATATATATTTCTTTATAGTGAAATAGTATATTCGTATGAATGTATATTTAATAAGAATTTAAATATACATTTTCAAATGCAGAGGCACGCTCACTGTAATAAACCTATAATTCATAAGTATATCATAAGTTGTCTTGTAAGTGAAATTTTTGTAATTTCTTAAGACAATAAATTCTTTTAACCGATATACGTCACAGATGCGTAGTAATTCTACACATTCTGTCTAATAATGACAGTAGTATGCGCTGCTGAGTTCTGGTCTGAAGAGTGGTAAAAAAACATGAGACTTTTTCGAAACGTTCCAATTTAGTACCTACCTACGAAGAGATAACAATGCTTCTGTGGTTAGCCTCAGCTAGTAGATCATATTTGGAGTTGATTACAGATGTCCATACGCGAAAATAGGCACTTACCATCAAATAGACCGAATGTACGTTTGCTATTTCCATATTACCTATATAAAAAACTTTTAAAAATTCGGTTGACAAATTACGAGAAGTCAATTAAGAAAGCACCTCCCGATATGTATAAGTTGGCCTACAGATCTTCACTTGGAGCTAATATTTACTTTTGAAAATAATTTAATAGAATCTCAACAAAATGTTTACACAATGGCCGCTCTAGGAGACGCCAGACAATGATATCGATCGCGAATGGGCCCGGCAATTGTATGAGTGAGTAAGCGATGTGCGTTACATTTGAAATGTATGTACTTTACATATGACGTCCTTTAAGGGCTCCGTACGTAAAGGGATCCCTGGAACTAAGACGACTGTCCGATAGACACTTGACTTTTTTATGTAATTAATAAAATGTCAAAGTATCCTGCCAAACGTGCTTCTTGTTAGGCGAAATGTAGGGCAGGATACTAGAGCTAACTTTTGTTATCCATGTAAAAACATGATGGCAAATAAAAAAAAGATCTAGATACAAAGAAAAAAGACAAACCCACTGTATTTCTTGCCGGATCTTCTCAGTTGAGATCGTGTTCCGATCCGGTGGTAGAGTAAAAAAATATATGTATATTATATGTAACTGACAATTTGTAAGCGCCCCCGAAGGCCTATGCAAAATAAAGACATTTCATTTCATTTCATTTACTGTTGTGATTCCACGAATTCGGACTGTCCACCAATTCACACTGTCCACCAATTTACACTTGGCCAACGCGGTGAACTATGGCCTAAAACTCATTCTGAGAGAAGACCCGTGCCCGGCCGTGGGACAATAATAGGTTGTACCCATTTAATTTAACGCTTTTTTGGATTTTGTGTCAAAATAGTAACTTAAAAGTTTTAAAATGGCTAAATCTGGCTGGGCACGGGTCTTCTCTCAGAATGAGAAAGTTTTAGGCCATAGTCCACCGCGCTGGCCAAGTGCGAATTGGTGGACTATATATTCGCATATATTCGCATTGATCAACTTAATAGCTTAAAATTGATACCCATAGCGTTATATTAATAATAAATCATCCCTTCCATATTTAAAAATAATATAGCCTAAGTCCCTCTTACAACTGAGTCGTTTCAAATGTACCCACAACTCAGTCCGTCTAATCGTTAGGGATGTAGTGTTTGCCAAATAAATAGACATACATGCAACATACATACATATATACATAAATACACCCGTACATACATACATACATACATACGCATGAAAAACATTATCCTGCTTCTGACAAAGTCGGGTAAAAAGAAAGAAGTAACAACTAGTGGGTTTACAAGCCTCACAGGCTTGAGGCCACGGCCGTGGGAGAGATATTACAAATATTCGCATTCGCAAGGATTGTGCTAATGTTTTGCGAATATAGAACTGCAGGCCGCCAAAGCTACATTACATTTAGGTCGAACTGCGGTTTGACGACTATAAAAAGTCGCCAAATTCACAGCTTTCTATGCTTTAAAGAAGATACAATGTATATAGAAGATACAACAGCTTGGGACTAATACGTTACCGTAATTAACTGAATGTCAAAGTGTAGCGTATCCTGCCAAATATGCTTCTTGTACACCCAAATATAAGGCAAGATACTGGAGCTAACTTTTATAACCAATGTAATGTAATGTGGCAATAAAAAAGATATACAAATAAAAAAAGAAACACCCACTGAGTTTCTTGCCGGATCTTCTCAGTTAACGGTCGTGTTCTGTTGCGGTGGTAGTGTAAAAAAAATATATGTAAATAAATAGACATTATTTAATTCAAAATCCGAAAATAACTTCGTTCAAAACAGTTCAAAAGGACGTAATTGTGTAAATACTTAGGTAAATATTGTTTGGTTACAATTGTTATAAATGTTTGATTGTTGTTTTGCTTTTTATACATAAAGCGATACCTATGTTTCAGGGTTCTGTACCCAAATGTGGTCTCACATTACCTGCTAAGACTCCGCTGTCCGTCGGGCCGTCTGTCTGTCACCAGACTGTATCATGAACCGTGATGGCTACACAGATGAAATTACTGTTCCCGCTATAACAACAAATACTTAATACGCCATTTAGGGGAGGAATATGTTCAGCAGTGGACATCAAGAGGCTGATGGATGGATGGACTTAAAGCAGAATAAAATAAATATACTCACCTATAAGGCTTTCTCCGATACAACAAACATGTTTTTTGCTCGATGAAAACGCGACAAGTTTACTAAAAAAGGATAACTCTCTCACAACAAATTTGTTCCCTTTTTGCTCTTTTTTGTAGATAATGGTACGGAACCCCGCAAGCGCGTCTCTCACTCGCGCTTGACCGATTTTATTTTATCTATATAAGGTTATATGTTTTTTCTACTTAAACCAAATATAAACGTAAGTATTGAATTGTGTTTATTATTTGTTATGCAAAGACACTACGTGCCACATCGTCATAATATTTTCATGGATAGGACTTTATTGTACCTACGTCATAATTTCAGATTTTGATATGGCATGTACTATGACGTTCAAATATAAAATATTATTTACGTCAGAAAGTTTATTCCTGATAAACTTTCAAGTTAAAATTTTATTGGATGTACCTTGTATTACACCATGTAAAATACTAGAAACTTTATTGTCAAGATTCTGTCAAGTCGTCTTTAAAACGTATGATATCATTGGACTCTATGTATTTATACGCCATGTATGGAGATTTACTGTGTCATTCTAGAACACAGAAAAGCAGTATCGTCTGCGAAAGTATTATTTTTTTTTTATCTGTCTGAAGTAGCAAACGAACATGCAATCTACCATAAGGTAAGTGGTCACTGCCGCTCCTGGACATGTGTAATCTATTTCAAACAAGACATGGATTCTATCTGTAGTCAATCATAGATGCGTTGCTACTCCCGAGGACTATGATGGTCGTCTCATATAAAAGTGTGCCGGCAACCACACCCTTCCATCGAAACGCAAGCAATGCTTCACACTAGAAATAACCATTTCTAGCGTGAAGCCTTTCTTGTTCTGATGGGCATGGGCGGCAGTGACCACTTACCACTTAGGTGGGCTGCATGTTCGTTTGCTCCTTCAATGTAAAAAAAAAAACTTAGCAAAAAAATATTAGCAATGCAATATACGCCAATACGGGCGCCGCTCTAGAAATAACAGTCCCAAGCTGTTGTATCTTCTATATACCTACTTAGTCAGAAATTTTATAATATGCTTTACGACTAAGCTTCATCTTAATAAATGTTAGATACACACTGTTTCTATTTATTCCCATGATATGCATATAGATTTGAAAGGATGATATTTCGATGAGTCCACATAACGAAAAACAGAGTTCCTTCTATGATTATTTTTTAAATCCTTAAAGTTGTATGAAAGAACATGTAGCGCCATCTATCAATGCGTACAGTAAAAAAAGCTACCTACAAAATACGGTACAATACCTACAAAATCCGTATTTTGTAAGTACTGTACCTAAACATAGGGATTTATTTTCATTTTTTTTCGTTATGCTAACACATCTTTGGTAAAAATTAAGATTCAGTTTGAAATCATTTAGATTACTAAATATTTAGAAAATATTTTAATTTAATTATGAATTTTACTAAAAAAACTGATACGTACCTAAATAAAAGTTAGGTGATATGCATTTAATCTATACAGATAAAATTTAAGTACAAAAAACTTGAATGGAACCTTAGTACTGTGACGACCGTGACAGGACTCGAACCTGCAATCTTCGGATCCGAAGTCCGACGCCTTATCCATTAGGCCACACGGTCATTACAACAGTGCGTTAAAATAATATACAGGTTACTGGTATTTGAAACAAAGTAAGCATAATTATTGTATAACATGTTTGTGTTACAATATGTAGAAGGAATAATTACTGACACAAAATTATTTTGAACTCATTAAACATATTGATATGTTATTACGAATAAAATAATTATCATAACAAAAAAATGAATAATTATTTGAAGCAAACCAAAATTTAAATTTCAATCTAATTTATCTTTAGAAAGTACAACGCGCCTTTATGATTTCAGAATGAAAGCTCATTTATAAATTTGTCCAGGAGCAATTCTACCATAATTGTCGTATCACAATATACCTAATTGTATTTAAAAATATATTTAAGATAGTGCAAATATATATCTAGTTAAAAATAAATATTGCGTTTAACTTTTTGACGTTTTCACTAAAATAATCGTTCTACGCACGTATGAAGAAATTTAACGAATTGTTCTTGCAGAGCCATCTATCAAAAATTGTAGGCAGCTTAACATTTGCCGTTCAGGTTGAAAGTTATACAAAGTAAGTATAGATGGCGCTGTTACCAATAACTCCTCATAGATGGCGCTTTGCAATGACTTCCTTTAATACGCGGCGGAACTTTTACAAGCCGACTTATTTTAAGCAGTGTATGTAATTTTGTCTATGCCTGTTAGATGGCGTTATTATATATAGTTTTTCTATGCATGTTGTCAAAGAAGTTCAACAGTAGGAAATAAGATGCCGCCACTTTTTACACTATCCATAATATTTTATTTTATGCATTTCACCTAGTTTGTAGTGAGTTTAATAAAACTTAAGTGTGACAACACAAAGTTTATGATAACAAGTCATTAAGTTTGAGTTGACTTAATTTTTACCAGCATGTAAAGTCAATTAAATACCTACAACCTTGCTTATTTATTAACTTTGTCTGTTTGTTATTCCTATGTTTATTAGTTTTAAAAACTAGATTAAGGTGTGCTTACATTGTGATCTAGTTAGGCACGAAAAAATATTCAATTGATATTAAAATATAATAGATAAGCACATTCAAGATCATTAATTGCAGAAATAGTTAACTTTATTTTCACAGACAAACCCGTCGGACATATGGCTTGATAGACACCGAGGGACATACCTAATTCAAGACTTTTTATTATTATTAAAATGGAGGGGGGGCGGGTTTAGTGCGGTGAAAATCCCACATAACCCTGCATCGCTCCCATGGCGTCGGGCACCTTTTGAAGGTTTCCCCCTCGAGAACAAAAAAAAAACATGCGTGCGTACAAAGTACACATGTCAGAAGTGAAACTTCTTTGGCGAACTAATTTATAAATCTTGTTTATATTTAAACAAATCTAAAACTTTAAATTTCCAAGATTAAGAGGAAGGGAAAAACGCGTGATACGACGTTCGCTCTGTCTCACTTTTTCTCTCAATCTTTCTCACTCGCTTGCTCCCTACTCTCACTCCACGGCTAGTTGCTCATGCTACGTTCGCCCTGTCTTACTCTCTCTCAATCGGTCTCGATCACTCTCTCTCTCTATTCCGACACTTCCGTTGCATACCGGCGTGACGTTTCATCTGTAAAAATTTTACCCTCATGCGCCTAAAGAAGTTTCACTTCAACAAAAAAGTACCTACGAACATAAACTAAGCGATCCGCATGGCCGAATGGTCACCATAATCAGTACTTAGTACATAGTTCTGAAGTTAACGCTCATTTATGACAAAGTTTCATCACCGTCATCCAGCAAAATATACTGAGCGCCGACTTCGGAACTATCACTAAGTACTGAGTATGTTCTAAACCAAAATTAAAAATTATTTTTGACTTTTTTGTTACATGGAAGTCGGTAGATATTTTTTGTTAAAAAGTTTTTAAAAGAACCTTCTTTTGGTTACATCACTAATTAAGACTCAGTAAAATGGAGAAAACGGTGCTGGTAGCAGAATTAAATAATAATATTGGATGTAATATTTCTGTAATATTGTATTTTGTTACTGTTTGTTTTCTCAAATAAAAAAAGAATTATTACTATTCTATTAATACGTGAAGCAAAAACTTGTGACGCATTTTTAAGTAATATGCCGCGGATGGATTAGTCTGAAATTTACACGGTTATAGTGGACGTAGAGAAGGAGTGCAGAATGTTAATATTTTTTTCATATAATGCATATATCATACATAAAATTAACTAAAAACACAATACACACACTACCGTGTATTTATCACAAACATAAATAATAAACGAAATAGAACAATGTCAATGTTGAATGTCATAGGTACTATGAAAATACGTAACGTCAGAAATGTTAGTCTTTGTCAAAATACCCGCTATTGCTTTTAAATGCGGCTAAGGTAATTAAACATCTTTTTTATATTTAACGGGTGCGTTCAAAATTACTTGAAAATTATTACATAATATTTGAATTTGAGAAATATTCGTAGTAGTAGGTACGTTACAGTTGGACAATTTGAAGTTTAGTTTTTTAATTTAAATTACGGTCGAATTTCGACCGTTGCGACGGGTGACTAGTATTTATAAATATACGAATATTTGCAAGTGCGAATATTCGTTACATCACTATTGAGTACCAATTGATTTAACAAATTAAGCAAAATGGTCAGAAGAAGGGTAATTCCTCAAAAATTCGCGATTGAAACTATCCGAATCTTTGTTTCGTCGTGACCACGATCCATGTAGGTATGCTAATGGATCGAAATATCGACAAAAATAATTCAAAACCCGCATATCGTGAGTAGCCGTTAAGTACATATAAAAATGTATCCAAAAAATTCATCTCATCTCTCATCTCATCAACCCATTATTGGCCCAGGCCCACTGCTGGGCACAGGTTTTCTCTCAGAATGAGAGAGTTTAGGCCATAGTCCACCGCGCTGGCCAAGTGCCAATTGGTGGACTTCACACACCTCCGAGATTTTTTTTTATAGAACTCTCGGGTGTGCAGGTTTCCTCACGATGTTTTCCTTGACCGAAAAGCAGTGACATTTAATTTCTAATACGCACATAAATCAGTGGTGCGTGCCTGGGTTCGAACGTCGGATCTCCCGATCGAGAGGGCAAATTTCAACCATTAGGCTATCACTGCTCTAAAATTTAATAATCCGACATAACGTCATATTCATAACCGTATCTAAAATCTGCGCTATATTTTCATATATCCGTATATTCAGATCCGAAATTTCGTATCCATAACATTCTAGTACATCCGGACTCGGTCGGTCAAAGGTTCTCATATCCGGAGCGGTCAAGCATGTTACAACGACTTGACCGCAAAATCCCCGATAAATCTATGCCAAAACATAATTCATATTTTCCCCTTTCTATAACATAAAGTACTTTTTATTATACACTAGCTGAACCCGCAGGTTCGCCCGCGTTATTAAAATCGATTGTCTCGTCGGAATAAGATATTTTCCCACAGTAAAAAGTAGCTTATATGTTAATCCATAGTGTCAGCTAACTCCCTACCAGATTTTATGAAAATCGCTCCAGCCGTTTAGACGCGAAGAAGTAACAAACATACACACTCACAAAATTCCAACTTTATAATATTAGTATGATAGGCATCAAAGAAGCATTGATGGCAAGTTGCAACTGGTGCTAATGGACTGTATTAATTAATCCTAGATTTTTTATCTGATTGAAGTAACAAACGAGCATGCAGTCCATCTGATGGTAAGTGGTCACTGCCGCTCATGGGAACCTGTAAGCAACTTCAAATAGAACATGGGTTCTATCTGAAGTCAATGACAGATGCGTTGCTGCTCTCTAGGACTATGTTGGTCGTCTCATATAAAAGTGTGCGGGCAACCACACCCTTCCATCGAAACGCAAGAAACGCTAGAAATAAATGTGGCAGTGGCACTTCCCCGGTCGAATTACTCTGGTACTACCACCAGCTGATAGGGCTAGTTCTCAAAAGCAGTATCTTATCTCTGGCTAATTTCTGATAGCTGGTCTACCAATTAGCACTTATGACTATAGCCTGAAACTCTCTCATTCTGAGAGAAGATCCGAACCCAGCACTGGGACAATAATGAGGTGACGACAATCTCTGGTAAGCTTAATTGTATCTGGGGATGATTATATGTATATGGATGGCAGTAGCTACTTATCACCAGGCGAATATGAAACCTATGTCACTAATCATCTTATAGTTTTAAGATAAATCACTAGAATTGTACTGAGGCGACTAATGCTGATGATGAAAAAGATGAGTGAAAATTAAAGTTGAGGTTTGCTATGGATGTATCCCGAAGTTAGGTATGATTATCTACTCCGTTGGAACAAGTAGTGTAATGGTATGAATTTGGTTTTGCATTTTCAGAGCATGGTGTTTAAATCCCAGGTGCGTACTGTTATGTCTGGCCTATGTATGCCTGTATGCCTACCCAGCCTTTTCCCCTTCTATCCCCTAAAGCCTACTCAGCATTTATCCCTGTATAAAAAGGCCTTCCCAAACGCCCATCTTTAGTCTACCACTTAACTTCAGCCGCGTGTAGCATAGTCTACCAAACTTAGTGTCGCGTATAGTATAGTGATTCCCTTCGCGAACGGCTGCCTACGGATCCCTTGTGTTTTGTATAATTAAATTGTGTCTTTTTCCTAAGTGAAATAAATAATCCTTTTTTTTAAAAGTGACTTTTGAATCATCATATAACATTTTTGGTGGCAGCGGTGGGATCCGAAAAATTCTGAGTGCCGAAAATTCCGTGGGTTCCGCATATTTCGAGTGCCGCGTCCCTGGATAACGGATATTTTAAAAAATATAGTGCAAAGTTCACACGCTCAGAACTTTAAGACCGTATCGCGAAGTGGTGAAAAAAAAAAGAAATATTTTACGAAAGTGGTAGGCTCCGTGGAAGACCTCAAGACTTCGTCACTACATGACCAGCGAGCCCAAGTCCAGTACCCCTGCGAAGAAGCATGAGCGGACTCCACTGTGTGTAAGAAGCCCCATCGCCCTGCTGTGGACGGTTCATCACCGAGTCCCTGGTACTGGATAGGCCACCCAGTTGGCCCCCCTCACGAGGTAACAGCTCGCCGAGTCTCCGTGTGCAGCGCGATTCACCGAAGAGGCCCTTATCTCCGGAATGCGTCTCACGTCCGGCATTTTATTATTAGCTGCAACATATCTGTAAGTCTTGGTCATGCTAGATAGGAATTCCACGTAAAACAAATTTATAATTTTAAATACTATTGTAACAATATAAAAAACTTTATAATAATATAATTTTACCTTTTCATTTTAATGTTTGCAAATTTACAATTTAAAAAGTTGTAATTTCGATTTATAAATTAAATCTTTTGTTCACTGATTTAAAAATTAAAAGAAAATAATTAAATTAAAATGTTATTTCTAGAAGCGTGCATGAATACGCCTTGCTTTTAATCTTCTAATTATTTTGATTTATTTTCGTATGAATTTTGTGCATTTCTGTATTTTTTCAGTATAATCTACATTTTGCGTTTAAAAAAAAAAAAAAAACAATTTTGATTTAGTATTCCTTTAATTAAACTTATAATAAAATAAATAAAATGGCAAAAGCAATTAAAGATAAATTAACACTGGATATTCCAGAACTAGTAACTTTTGAGGAGGAGCAAGAAAAATCTCCTGTACCTCCTACTACTTCTAAAAGAAATAAAACCACGTATGATGTAGACCTAAACGTTTTATTAAAATTTATTAAACCTTATGATGGCTGTAGAGAAACATTAAATGCTTTTATGGTAAACTGCAGTAATGCAATTGAATTAGCTTCAGATATTCAAAAACCAATTTTATTTAAATATATTTTAAGTCAACTACAGGGTAAAGCTGAAACAGCATGCTCTATTAAAGAATTTAGTAATTGGGGACAATTAAAAGAATTTTTAATAACTCAGTTTAGCCAAAGGAAGCATTACGCTTTCCTTCTTACAGAGCTTCAGGAATGTAAGCAAAATATCCATGAATCCGTTAATCAATTTGCTCTTAGAATTGAAACTTGTTTATCACAACTTTTGACAGAAATTTCTATGAACCCCTCCAAAGTAAAAGAGGTTCCTGGTAGGGTAGCAGCCATGGAGGATTTAGCCCTCCATCATTTTACTATGGGTCTACATCCCAGAATTTCAAATATAATTAGGTGTAGGAATCCTAAAACGCTTAATGAAGCTGTTAATTTTGCCATTACAGAAGAACGAATTTTACAAAATATATATAAAAAGAATAATGAACCTAATAGGCCAAACTTAAAACCTAATTTGCAAAATAGAAATCAAAACTATAACGATATGTTTCAAAGATTACGTATAGGTCAAGTTCAAAGACCAAATTTTACAGGTCAAATGCAAAGGCCTGTCATTATGAATCAAATACCAAGGCCTGCTATCTCTAATCAATTTTATAGACCTGCTATTACAGGTCCGCCTCAAAGACCTGCTATTACAGGTCCGCCTCAAAGGGCTCAATTAATATGCAAGTACTGCAGACTTCCAGGTCACGATATTAATAATTGTTTTAAAAGAAGAAGGGAACAATCCCAATTTAAACCTAGAGTCAATTACGCGGATGACGGATATTACGAAAACGAAGGTCATGATGAAGTAGACTTCAATTATGAAGCCGAAGCTGAAGCCGAAGCCGAAGCAGAAGCTTACATTGTTAATAATAATAACAATTTAAACTAGCGGGTGTCCCGTCTCCGTGTCGGGCCGGACAATTTTCCGCGAATGACACGACTTCTATTCGTCTTCGTAATCCTGACTCATTTATCCCGGCGCACGAACAGGGTAACCAGCCCCAAACTCTCCGTCGGTCTTCTTTAAATAAGGCGCATGAACAGGGTAACCAGCCCCAAACACTCCGCCTCAATAATATTAACCCGGCGCACGAACAGGGTAACCAGCCCCAAACTCTCCGCCTCAAAAATAAAAGCCCGGCGCATGAACAGGGTAACCAGCCCCAAACCCGCCGTCGGTCATTTTCCCAATCGGTGCACGAACAGGGTAACCAGCCCCAAACTCTCCACCGTGAAAATGTTTTTAAAATTATAGGTAAACAAAGATATTTACCCCATGTAAAAATACTTACCTCTGGAAATGCTAAACCTTTGTGTTTCCTGATTGACACAGGCGCATCATTGTGCCTTCTTAAGAAAGACTGTATAAAAAACAATTTAAACATGTTACCGAGTGACGTCTCTGTTAAAGGTATAGACACTAAGGACGACACTTTGAAAAGCTTAGGGTGCGTCAATCTTAAACTTAAACTTAATAAAAACCATATTGAACACACTTTTTATGTGTTTAAGGAATTAAATCTTCCCTATGATGGAATTATAGGCAACGACCTTTTCATGCAACAGGACTGCCAAATTAATTATAACTCAAACACATTAGAACTCAAAAATAATAAATTAAACTTACTCTTTAATGAACCCTCTTATACTATTAACCCGAGAGAAGAAACAGTTATAGAGTGTTCGGTATCTAATCCAGAAGTTCAAGAAGGACTTATACTGGACCAGCATATTTCTGACAAAATTTTAATAGCTAATTGTCTGGTAAAAGTGAAACCTAATAACAGAATTAATTTATCAATTTTAAACACTTCCGAAAAACCAATTAATATTAAATCAAACTTAAATTTAAAACTCCAACCAATTAATAATTATAATACTAAACCAATTGATAAACAACAAAGCTCATCAGATAGAACCCAACTAGTTTTAGAGTCATTAAGAACTTCTCACCTCAATGATGAAGAACTAGATAACCTTTTAAATTTATGCTATACATACTCCGATATTTTTCATTTACCTCAGGATAAATTATCCTTCACGACTGCTCTTAATCATAAAATTAGAACTACTTCAGACACTCCAATAAATACTAAAACTTACAGATTCCCAGAGTGTCATAAAACTGAAGTTAAATCACAAATGCAAAAAATGCTAGACCAGGACATTATTGAACCATCTCTGTCTCCTTGGTCTTCCCCAATCTGGGTAGTACCAAAAAAAATTGACGCGTCAGGGGAACGCAAGTGGCGTGTAGTAATAGATTACCGCAAACTTAATCATATAACCATTGGCGAATCTTACCCCATTCCGCAGATCAGTGAAATACTTGATCAATTAGGGAAATGTAAATATTTTAGTACACTTGACTTAGCATCTGGATTCCATCAGATTCCAGTGGAACCGAAAGACGCTGAAAAGACAGCATTTAGCATCCCTGACGGACACTTTCAATTTAAAAGAATGCCTTTTGGACTAAAAAATGCCCCGGCTACATTTCAGAGACTAATGAACACCGTGTTATCCGGGCTCCAAGGTATTCATTGCTACGTATATTTAGATGACATAGTTATATATTCTTATGATTTAAAGTCACATATAGAAAAGTTGGGTAAAGTTTTTCAAAGATTGCGTCAATTTAATTTAAAGTTACAACCTGATAAGTGTGAGTTTCTCCGTAAAGAAGTAGCATATCTGGGTCACATTATAACTGGTGACGGTGTTAAACCTAACCCGGAAAAAATTAAAGCTGTAGAACAATTTCCCATTCCTAAAACCCAAAAAGACATTAAGTCTTTCCTTGGACTCATTTCCTACTACCGTAGATTTATCCCACACTTCTCTAAATATGCTAAGCCTCTTACTTACCTTCTTAAAAAGGATACCAAATTTGAATGGAATAATGAGCAGCAGCTAGCATTTGAATCCTTAAAAAATAAATTAATTACTGCACCTATTCTTTTATACCCGGACTTTTCTAAACCTTTTATTCTTACCTGCGATGCTTCTAACTTTGCGATTTCAGCTATTCTATCCCAGGGCGAAATTGGGAAAGATCGCCCTATCGCATATGCTTCTCGAACGCTAAATAAAGCTGAAACTAATTACAGCACAACTGAAAAAGAATGTTTTTGCTATTGTATTTGGTACAAAAACCTTCCGTCCCTATCTGTATGGAAATAATTTTACAATAATTACAGATCATAAACCCCTTCAGTGGCTTTTCAATTGTAAAGACCCAGGATCTCGACTCGTTAGATGGCGTTTAAAACTCGAAGAATTTAACTACGACATTAAATATAAAAAGGGTAAAATAAATTCTAATGCAGATGCTCTTTCTAGATATCCCGTTAATCCTATCCAATTAAATCCCGAACAACCCTCTACCTCGAAACAAGCCAGGGATTTAGATATCGACCTAAACGATCTATTAATATCCCCACCATCTTTTAATTTAGATGATCTGTCTTCAAATAATGAAGATCTTTTAAATATCCCTACGCCAGAACCCTTATTGCTAGAACCCTTAAATATACCTACCTCTGATCCCGTAGAAATCCAAGAACCTGTAAATATTCCCGATGATCCTTTAACTTCTGATGAACCTTTAATAAACTCTCCTACAGATATTCTACGTTCTCCAATCTTAAATCCTTCTACTGATGATTACTCGACCTTCTTAAAAACTACAGCTGATAAAAATAAAAACCTTAACTGTCAAATTACAGAACATAATGGTAGTATTTTTAAAAGTAATTGTAAAACAATTTTAATCCCAACATCTATAGATCTAGATGAATCTAGCCCCTACGTTTCGGAACTATTAGAAAAGACTGAAAAAAAAGAACAAATTATAAACAGTGAAAAACAATTACACTCTTTTTATAAAATAGAAATAAACAATAAAACTTACTTCTTCTTGTTTACAAAAGTACATCATTTCGATGAAGCTCGGTATCCAGAAATTTTTGAAACCCTTAAACGTATTAGGAATGAACTTTTAATAACTGATAACATTGAGGAAATAGCTATTTCGGATCTTAAAAACCCTTTTGAAAAACATTCTTTCACTAAAATTTATAATATTTCTTTCTTATCTATTTCATAATACTAATATTAAAATTAATATTTATCACGATAATATTATTTATCCGACCCCTATAGAAATTAAAAAGATACTGCGTGATAATCATGATATACCTGCTGCAGGGCATTTAGGTTCAGCCCGCATGTATAACAGAATAAAAGATATGTATTATTGGAAAGGCATGAGGAGTGATGTCGAATCTTATGTTAAACAATGTAAGTCTTGCCAGGAAAATAAAGCTCTTAGAAGAATCAACCGTGCTCCCATGCAAATAACTAGCACTTCGACTGCACCTTGTGAGCGTGTAAGTCTAGACATAGTCGGACCCCTTCCAGAAGCAGGACCAGCTAAACTAAGATTCATCCTAACATTGCAGGATGACCTTTCAAAATTTTCCATTGCCTACACCATCCGTAGTACTACCGCTGAGGAAACCAGCGAATGCCTTCTCCATTTTATTTCAGTTTTTGGTATACCTAAAATGATCTTAACCGATCAAGGTACGAATTTTACAGCCGAATTATTCAAAAGGACTTGTGACTTTTTAAAGATAAAACAGCTTTGGTCTTCGCCGTATCATCCTCAAACCCAAGGTGCCCTCGAGAGGAGTCATTCAACCCTCAAAGAATATTTAAAATCCTATGTTAACGAGGATCAAACAGATTGGCCCCGTTATGTTTATACAGCAATGTTTGCATATAATACAGCCGTACATAGCACAACCCATTATACTCCTTATGAGTTAATGTTTGGTCATAAACCATTTATACCCAACTCCCTTTTTAACGAAACACCCGGAGCAACCTATCCAGAATATGTGAGAATGCTCCAGAATAGATTAAAATATTTCCATGATAAGGCTTTAGAGAATATTCGTAAATCTAAAGAAACATCTAAAGCATATTATGATTCTCGTACTCGATCTGTAAAGTATAAAATTGGCGATTTTGTATACCTTAAGAACCATGCGAGACTGCGGAAATCCTTATCCCCTTTGTGGAAAGGACCTTATAAAGTTATTAAAATTAACGGTAACAATACATTAACATTGTTAATTAACAGAAGACATGTCACCCACCATTTTGATGAAGTCAAATTGGCGGAAACAACACAACTTTAATTAAAAACCTTATTCTACTATATAATTTTAATTATACACATTAATATTAAGTTTAATTAAGTATTATTCATTAATTTCTGTAGTAATTATTATTAATTAAATAATGTAATTCCTTTCATATTGATTATTATTAATTAAGTATATAATCATTAGCTGTTGGTATTGTGAGTAGTTACTTTAGATCTTGTGTTATTATTTACAGTGTGTCCGCTCAAACACCTCACAAGTATGTTCAACATATAACGGCGGCGTCCGGCATCTTCTTTGACTATGCAGGAAAATTAAAAGTAAAAAGCGGCCAACTGAATGTAATTATGGCATTAGATATATCGCATTTTAAAACTCATATTGCAAATATTAATTCAACAATTAAATTTGCAAAAAATATTTGTAACAATACCCTTAAATCATTGGAATGCAACAATGTGTTTGAACCCTTAGAAATACGTCAGAATGAAATGGAAAAACAATTTTTATCCATATCACACCTTCTAAATCCAAGGTCAAAACGTGCTTGGTTTGGAGGTATTGGCTCAGTGATGAAGACTATTTTTGGCACTTTAAATGAAGATGATGCAATTAATTACAATAATGCTATTAATTCATTATTAAATAATGAAAAGAAACTATTGTCACTAACAAAACAAAATATTTTAGTGACTAACTCTGTAATTTCTAATTATAACAACACAATAAATAAAATTAATCATAATCAAAATAAATTAAATGAAGCCATTTTTAATTTAACGTACAGCATCAATAATATAACTTTGAGAAACAATGACATGCAAACTCAGCTAAATATAAATTCTATCATCAACTGTTTGGATATATCAATGATGACTCTATCATTCCAGTTAGATGATATTATAAACTCCATCCTGTTTGGTAGTCAAAACATCTTGCATCCTGCCCTGATAACGCCTCTGCAGTTATACCGGGAATTGCTAGACAACCATAGGCACATTCCCAACAGCTTAGATTTACCGACTAAGTTAGATTTAAGTTCTATACATATTATAACAAATGTATCCAAAATGGTTTGCTTCTTTATGAATAATAAGATTAATTTTGTTTTGAAAATACCTCTAGTATACAATAAAGAATACGATCTATTCCATAATATTCCACTACCGGTACCTCATAATTCTATGAAACCAAATACTTTTAGTTTAATTATACCTGAAAACAAATACATAGGCATGACCAAAGACAAATCGCATTATTGTAACTTTGACAATTTGGAAAACTGTATAATTGTATCAGGCGGACACTATATTTGCGAGGTTTCTAATATATACACAACAGACGCGCAACCAATTTGTGAAAGTGAACTATTATCGAAAGTGATTAGTGAACTACCGGAAAAATGTAACTTTAAAATATTTAATGGTGATATAGATTTATGGAAGAAACTTAATGGCAATAGATGGATTTTTGTTCAATCGACATCAAGTAAAATTTCTATTGATTGTTTGAATTCTGAACCCATTGAGGAAACTGTATTGGGAACAGGAATATTAAACTTACCCGGACTCTGTACTGCATATTGTAAGAATACAATATTAATATCCAGTTCTGACTACTTTAATATTACAATAAGTAAGAATACTATTTCTGATTTTAATTTGATTAACGACTCATGTTGCAATTTAAATAAAGTTAATAATATAATTAATAATATACCGTATATTAATCTGAAGAACTTAGACTTGGATGATTTAACCTTAAATAAAAATATTATGACTCAAAAATTGTTGGACGCAGAATTGGATACTGATATTCCCCATATTGTTCAATATGGGATACACTATTCGATTTTAACCATAATTGTATTCTTCGTTATAATATTGTATGGTAGTTATAGATTATATAGATTTTATGAATATTGTAAATCCAGCAGCAGTCGAGAAATTAATAACATTATCTTGCAACCTACTCAGAGTCCCTTTAAGAAATCCTCTTCCACGCAAACTGACTTCGACTATGAAGAGTCGACTTCTTCTCCTCCTGCTCCCACACTTCGGACTTTCAGTTAATGTCCTTAAACTTCAGAACAATGTCTGAAGTTTACCCCATGGGGGAAGGTGTTATGTCTGGCCTATGTATGCCTGTATGCCTACCCAGCCTTTTCCCCTTCTATCCCCTAAAGCCTACTCAGCATTTATCCCTGTATAAAAAGGCCTTCCCAAACGCCCATCTTTAGTCTACCACTTAACTTCAGCCGCGTGTAGCATAGTCTACCAAACTTAGTGTCGCGTATAGTATAGTGATTCCCTTCGCGAACGGCTGCCTACGGATCCCTTGTGTTTTGTATAATTAAATTGTGTCTTTTTCCTAAGTGAAATAAATAATCCTTTTTTTTAAAAGTGACTTTTGAATCATCATATAACAGTACGAAAGTGCCTACAATTTTCTGAGGTAATATGTAAATTTAAAAAAATGTCACGTGTGTGGGACAATAATAGGTCGATAAGGATAAATAAGTAGCCACTTTCACAACAGGTGGACTGTTTGCTCGATTAATACTTCAATTTAACATGAATATTCTGTAACTTTTTGCAACTACCCTGTTTTATTAAATTGTAGGCACAAATTGTAAGTTGTATGTTAACTACATACATAGTAGGTAAATGTTTTGTTTTCTGTACGCGTAATATTGTAATTTTTAGGTGTTTTCTCAGTAAGTGAATTGTAAAATTCTTAATGAGAAATAATAAAGATCTTAAACCATAAACCATATTCTTAGAATATATTTGAGGTTTACACTTAAAGTTTTATCGTTACAAACCGAAAATATTTACAAAGAAATAATTTACAGGACAAACGCTATTATTCGGATCATAAACAATATCTCGCCCCATTTGTAAACAGAAGGCCCTTAGGAGCTTAAGCTGGGAAATAGACATAAAATACATCAACCCTTACGTTCATCCCCGTTACATAAGTACTTATACTTATGTACTTGACATAAACATACATTGTCTTTTGTAGATTTCATATATGAGATGAAAGATTTTTTTTTATCTGATTGAAGTGGCAAACGAGCATGCAATCCACCTGATAGTAAGTGGTCACTGCCGCCCATGGACATCTGTAAGCAACTTCAAAAAAACATGGGTTCTGTCAGAAGTCAATCACAGATGCGTTGCGCTTCCGAGGACTATGATGGTCGCCTCACATAAAAGTGTGCCGGCAACCACACTCTTCCATCAAAATGCAAGAAATAGGTACTTCACGCTAGAAATAGGTGTGGCTGTGGTACTTCTGGTTCTACTACCTTGGTTTCTTCAGGTTAAAAAAACATGTTAACGGAACTTTTAATCATTATTTTGATTTAATCACTTTTAATCAGACGAATATTGCAAATACCATAATCAATAAATGAATTAAATAATTAAATAATATATAATATATATATAATAATTCAATTCGGTTCCCTACGACTGAGTTATATTCCATCTCTAAGGTTCTGTCTGTTCGCCAGCTGTTCATTCGGCAGATTACACTACGGCTGTCGCCAAGAACTTCTACAGAGTACACGGCGAATACATTTTACCTGTATATTGCGCTGGGTTATATATACATAAACAATATTTTTACGCTAATACTGAGCTGATGCATAAACATTACTTAATACACTGATACTGAGTTACTGCAATACAGGGCTGGTTCAACCTGATTGCCTGATACTGGGCTACTGCAATACAGGGCTGGTTCAACCTGATTGCCTGATACTGGGCTACTGCAATACAGGGCTGGTTCAACCTGATTGCCTGATACTGAGCTACTGCAATACAGGGCTGGTTCAACCTGATTGCCTGATACTGAGCTACTGCAATACAGGGCTGGTTCAACCTGATTGCCTGATACTGAGCTAATGCAATCCAGGGCTGGTTCAACCTGATTGCCTGATATCATCCCATCCTCAGATGCGGATGCTCTTACTCGTCACACAGAATGTCGGGGACTGACTGCCCCTGGTGGCCTCCAACCTCCCCTACAGCCACCCCGTGCCTCGCCTGAGAACTGATACTGTAAATCTGATACTGATCGCAATTAGTCCGACGCATCGGTTATCTCACTGATACTATTGTCGCACAAACTGATAATACACACAACAGACATCTGATAATGTTCGCACTGAGTATATATATATAAAACTTTCTCCTTTTCTCACAAAAATCAATTCATCTTTTTACTCGGTTAACAATGCCATGACAACCTGACAACGTCACAGATTTAAAAAATAAGAAAAATAATTCAAATAAAACTTTTTGCTTACAATAATATTTCGCATTCGCGACACTCCCAAAGGGAAAGGAAAATGAATAACTAGTAAATTTAACTAATAAATGTTTATCACAGTAGACTTATTCATTGAATTAATCTACTCAGTGATTGACTTCTCCATTCTTTAACCTTATCCCTGGACCTTATTGCCGAAGCTCTAGATGCCCGGTCTACTGGCCTCAGCGCTGGTAGGACTAATTCGGTGACTGTCTCATAGTTCATGGGCATTTCAACTACCATTTGCTCTTTAGGATTTTGATTATAGTCATCCATCTCGAGTGGATACAAATGACCTGTTGAACAGGTCAAATGTCTCTCCTGATAATAACTTTACTCTCGCCACTCTTGTCTGTCTATCCGAACCCTTAATAAGCTCTATTATCTTACCAATTCTCCAATGTTCTCTACTACCGTCGGACCGTAACTGAACTATTTCGGATCATTTTGGTGCTCTATCAACCACTACTCTTGGTTTGTAATGTCTGTCACGTCTCTCTCGTAGACTTTTTAAATACTGACTATTAAACATTTTTCTAAATTCTTGCAGGCTAATTTGACCAAGCTTCCAACCGTCAATTAATTACGTTTTAGTCACTATAGCAAACTCAGGAAATTCACAGTTCGAAGTGTAACAGAACCACCGACCCTTAAGAAATCTGCCGGACTTAATACATGGTCTAACACTGAGCCTACTGCAGTCAGTGGTCTTGTATTTACGACAGCTTCAATTTCTTAAATTATAGTACACAGCTAATTATGGTTTATAAGATGATTGACTTATCGCTGTTTCATACTGTGTTTCACTAGACCAATCAATACTTCATAATAGCCAAAACCTCGGGGCTAACTCGGATATGAGCTTCCAATGCACTTTATTTCGGATACATTAATTGGATGTCAAGACATCTGCTGTAAGTTTGAATTGCGTCGCATTATCCGAAACAATCAGTCGAGATAACACTCGTGATGCAATAAATCATCTTATCCCTAGCAGACACTCTTCAGCTTGGCTTTGTATTCGTGAGACCCTCCCCGGCCAAATTTGTTTAAATTTGTATAGTGTCTGAAATATCTCTGGACCATTATTTCGGGTCTTCAGTAAAAAGTTAGGATCTTTGTGCCACTCATCATAAGAATCTCTGCTCTCTCTCTGCTCTCGTACCAAACCATCTCTGTCTCTGTACAAAACTAAGCTATAAAGTTTTGCTTTAACTCAGTAATTCTACACAAAACAAAAGGTGGCAACAACTTTTCCGATCTATACCAACTCAAAACTATTTGGCTATCAGTCCACAAATAATACGCATTCGGTTTAAGGCACAAAAATATTAAGAACATATTCTGCAATCAATATAAGTCTGCGACCAATAAGTACACCTAACAATTCTAATGTTAGGTGTATGGTAAGTTATGTAAAGTCAATGGTATCTGCAAAGATTGCTGTTTTTTTTTAAAGGCACTAATCTCGACTTGCAATAACAAAACTGACAATATTATTAGCGTCTAAAGTACAACGTAAGTAAACTATCACGAATATGCCGTCAAAAATGCATCTGTGAAACAATGTATTTCATTTTGAATTTGGTTACTGATTCGTTTAAATTGCGAGCAAAATACCTATCAACTCTATAAAGTAACGGAAGTTAGCTACTATTTTGCGCCATTCAATAAGTAAACTATCATTTAATTTAGAGTCCCACGTAGTTTTGATTTTCCATAAACCTTGAAAAAATAACTTTGCTGGTAACATTATTGGAACAGCCAAACCACAGGGATCATAAACTGAAGCTATGGTTTTTAACACATCGCGCTTAGATAGAACAGTCTCTAAATCATTGTTGTCGAAATTATATTTCAAAGACAAATAATCGTTTTCAATATACCATGCTAATCCTTTAATATGCCCGTCATGAATATTTGTTTGTAATTTAACTGGTATCTGAGATAATAGCTCTTTAGAATTAGACGTCCATTCACACAAATTCATAGATATGTTCTCAAACAAATGTCTTGATGTTTTAAATAGTTCAAGGGCCTCCGAAATTGTTTGTGTACCTGTCACAATATTATCTACGTATATATCTTCTGCAATTTGTTTCATATAAACGTTATCTGATTTCAATAAGTGAAACTTAATACAGGCATTTAATAAAAACGGACTCGATATGACACCAAACAGTACTCGACAAAAGCGCAAATGTAATATATTATTTGAATGAACCCCATCATGAATATTTTTAAGCCAGAGAAAACGTGTTACGTCTCGGTCAGATTCTTGGAGTCCTAACTGTAAGAAGGCTTTCTCAACATCAGCTATTATGTCAATAGGATGTTCTCTAAATTTAATTAGTAACCCCGTAAGATCTTCTAACATTAATGGTCCACGATATAAACATTCATTCAAACTTCGGTTATTCTTAATTTTTGCCGAAGCATCATATACTATACGTAACTTATTAGGATTACCACGGCTTCGTACGTAATGACGAGGAAGATAGTGAACTGGGTATATCTGTGAAATATTAGGTTCTTGCACTACTTCTATAATACTATTCTGTAACTGCTCGTGAATCAAACCACTAAGACGCCCATAACTAAACCAAAATTAATAGGGAGATTCGGTGGAGTCTCTATCCATGGCCACTGAACGTAGTACCTATTATTCCTGAACTGAATGGTTTCGTTAAATTTTTGAGGGCTTCTTCGTCACGACTTGTTTTTGGAGAGTCAGTAATACCAATTGATTCAAGATCCCATAACATTTTAACATCGTTTAATTTTATAGGGAGATCAGGTTCATGCAACTTACTATCAATATGCACACTTGATTGAAAATAACTTAGAACAGATAATTCACTACATTTATCAATTGATTCATTAATTTTTCCCGACCAGACCCATCCAAAATAAGAATTTATTAAATAAAGATACTGAGTAACTAAAATCTTCTTTTGTGACACAAATGAGTGATAATAATCATTACCTATCAAAATATCTACCCTGTCTCCGCATGACCCATCATCCGCCATTATAATGTTTTTGTATTTACTACCGTTAAATATCTTATTTACTTCGTTAAAAACCGGTGTTCGTATATTATGGGTAATATGAGGCACTACATTCGCGTGTAGTAACCGTACAATACCAGTTCTAGTCGTAATTTTAAATTTTACTACAGGACTCTCAATTTGATGTGGTGACTTCGCACCAAAAGTGAATATTGATAAATTTATATTCTCAACAATAGATAAATTTAAAGATTTTGCAGCAGTTTCTGTTATGTATGATCTTTGACTCCCACAACCTAACAAAATTGTACATTGCAATTGACTTGTTCCATTCTCTGTACTACTTATTGCAAGACAGGTCTGTAGTAGTGTAGTAGAAAATGTAGTTCTAATATGCAAATTGTTGGTCTCTAATAGTTTAACTGGTTCTAAAAATTTAGACGGACACAACGCTCTGTTATGTTTTCCAAATTTACCACAATGCATACATTTGCGACTCGAGCGACAATTAACTGCCCTATGTCCTACTCCGAAACAATTAAAACAACGGTTTCCTAATTGAGACTTTCTCTCTTGGATGGTTGTATATACCGAGCATTCATCGTGAAAATGATCCATGTGACAAAATATAGATTTAACAGATGTCTTTGCAGGTGGTTCATCGGTTTTACGGGAGTTATCATATGGCCTTTTCTGAGTAGGCAGTTTATAATTATTAAATTGATTGGTTCCAAATTTTGTCTTGTCTCTATTGAAAGTCGCAAATTTGCGGAGTCTATTACTTCTATTTTCTTCCGATTTGACATGTAATAATCCCAATGTAAAATTTTCTCTGCTGGAATTACCCTCAGTGGTTGTTGTTTCCGTATTCTTCACAAAAGATGAATCGTTCCTTAATCTATTTAATGTTTCTCTAAAGCCGAAATAATATACTCTATTTTTTTTTCTAATATTATCAATTTAATCATCTTCCCCAATCATTTTCATTCTTAATTCATAAATCAGGTCTTCTGGATTTTTTTTTTATTATCATAACTATCAAATGATTGTGATTAGCATCTTCACCTAACAAGCTCAAAACTCTTTAGTTTTTCTATTTCACCAAGAACTTGCCTTTTACAGTCTTTTACTTGGTTTGATGTCACTGATTTTATTCTATATAAGGTTACATAATGAGCATCTATAATAGCGGTGGGTTTGCCATATCTTTCTTTTAACGTGTTGACAGCTATTGAATATTTTTTATTTGTTATGTCTAGTCCTACAATTGCCTGTTTAGCATCACCGTCAATAAATTCAAGTGCAGACTGGAGATACAACAACTTATTAATGTCACTTTTATTCCTCTTGTCTATATTCGAAACAAATTGATCCCAGAACGGGTACCATTTGAGGATTTCACCATCAAATTTAGCTTGCTCAATCCTTGGTAACTTGCTAGAAATATTAATATTTCTATCGCACGTAGAAGCTGTGTTTCGATTCCTGCCATTTTGTTTAAGGGTGACCTGTAACTCTGATACCAACTCTTCCGCCTGAATCTGCGTTAACGTACTATATTCCATAACTAAGTCAATATTAGGTTCTGCTACGGACTTGCAGTAAGTAGTTGTAAATTTCGGAGGTGGATAATAGATTAATAGTCTCTATTATAGTTCTGATTAATTCTAAGTCTTTTATGTTCACATCACTATTTATTGCATATTGAAAAAA
The DNA here is from genome assembly GCA_949699795.1 of Spicauda simplicius. Taxonomy (NCBI): domain Eukaryota; kingdom Metazoa; phylum Arthropoda; class Insecta; order Lepidoptera; family Hesperiidae; genus Spicauda; species Spicauda simplicius. The sequence goes on from OX453064.1 coordinate 2,374,321, forward strand.
AGAATGAGCAGAATTCAACTGTGATTGAACTGATTCACAAATTAATTTCAAATGGGTTCGAATGACCTCTTCCATTCTGAGTAGTTACTGTGCCTTTGTCAGACAAAAATGAAACAATAAAGAAATAACAAAAATATATAAATCCGATTTTCAAGTCAATAAATTTATGTATACTACCTTATAAAAATCTTTTGTAGTTATTATATATTATTGGTCCGCCCAGCGATCAAAACTTGGCCAAAATGATTAAGTAAAATACATATATCCTAATTTTCAATTTGATATCATTTGTACTGGCCCACTCATATCGCTCTATACATCCATCTTAGACATGCACAACAACACCAATAAGCCGAGAATTAATAGTATTTTTGTTTCAATTTTAATAAAAAATCTGAAATATAATTTTACCGAGAAACGATAAACATTATAAAACCGTTTTGAAAGTCATACTAATTTCTTTAAACAAAACTGTTTAACTGGTCTTAGGTTTAACTGATAAATCACATAGATCCCAGCATCTCCACCATGTCGCCAAGAACTTCTACAGAGTACACGGCGAATACATTTTACCTGTATATTGCGCTGGGTTATATATACATAAACAATATTTTTACGCTAATACTGAGCTGATGCATAAACATTACTTAATACACTGATACTGAGTTACTGCAATACAGGGCTGGTTCAACCTGATTGCCTGATACTGGGCTACTGCAATACAGGGCTGGTTCAACCTGATTGCCTGATACTGGGCTACTGCAATACAGGGCTGGTTCAACCTGATTGCCTGATACTGAGCTACTGCAATACAGGGCTGGTTCAACCTGATTGCCTGATACTGAGCTACTGCAATACAGGGCTGGTTCAACCTGATTGCCTGATACTGAGCTAATGCAATCCAGGGCTGGTTCAACCTGATTGCCTGATATCATCCCATCCTCAGATGCGGATGCTCTTACTCGTCACACAGAATGTCGGGGACTGACTGCCCCTGGTGGCCTCCAACCTCCCCTACAGCCACCCCGTGCCTCGCCTGAGAACTGATACTGTAAATCTGATACTGATCGCAATTAGTCCGACGCATCGGTTATCTCACTGATACTATTGTCGCACAAACTGATAATACACACAACAGACATCTGATAATGTTCGCACTGAGTATATATATATAAAACTTTCTCCTTTTCTCACAAAAATCAATTCATCTTTTTACTCGGTTAACAATGCCATGACAACCTGACAACGTCACAGATTTAAAAAATAAGAAAAATAATTCAAATAAAACTTTTTGCTTACAATAATATTTCGCATTCGCGACAACGGCATTTGAGTGCTCCTTCTGTGCTCCTTAGAAATATCACACACACACATAAACACACACACACTCACGCACTCACTTACACACACACTCACACACACACACACACAATTCTATAGCTATAATACTGTAATTGTTCTGTAGTTTCTACATAGTCTTTATTTTAATTCTGTACTCCGAGGTGGGCGTAAATAGTGGCGACACAGTCTATACTATTGCCACTGTTCACGGCAATATAAATCTATAACTGTTTTTGGTGATAATAAATCTTTAAATCTTTTTAAATTTTTAAAACTCAGTTGTATTGGTTTTGTCCGAATTAGGCATAAACAACAATTGTAATAAGTACAAAAAGCGTATTATTGTTTTTCCTCAGTTTTTCAAAATAAATTTCTTGCAAATGTATCTAACGTACACACGTGAAACTTTCGCACACTTACGTACGAGCCAGCTCATTTTTATATGAGGCAACCATCATAGTCCTCGGGAGTAGCTACGCATCTGTGATTGACTTCAGATGGAACCCATGTTCTGTATGGAGTTGATTTCAGATGTCCATGGGCAGCAGGGACCACTTAACATCAGGTGGACTGCATGCTCATTTGCTACTTCAGTCAGATAAAAAAATCCGCGAGCAGTTTGACTGTAATATCTTTAAATAGTCGTCCTATCTGAATTAAGGAAACCTTTCACATTCCGAAGGACATCCGTATCCAGCAACATAAATGTGAAGAGGATGATTTATGCAAACTTCCAGAAGACTTCTCAATGTTGTGTAGACGTGTAAATAGGATGAACCATAAAATCATAAACGCGGTGATTCGGCGGAAGCACTGCCCCTTTGGGCACAATTCATGGTACACCAAACGATAATACTGACTTTTTATGTAAATGAAATGGCCAAGGTTAAGTGAGGCCTCCAACTGCTTATTTACTTTAGCCAAGTTTATCCATAAAAGTAAAAGTGATTTCTGCTTACATCTGGCCACTGACAATTTTTTATAACATTGAAGCTGTTAATAAGATGGTCGGGCTACAATGGTTCTATCACCTGGTAAATTACTTCATATTACTATTAAAATATTCGTTTATTGGTAGTGATAAGTATAATTATTATTTACGGACATGTGTCTAATAGAAAGGATTGGGTCATAGAGGACTATTTTGAGATAAGGACAATTCTAGCTCAGTGCGCATTGGTAGACTCCTTTATGAACGCTCTCAGAGATATTTCATTTTAAATAAAATATCTCAAAATGTGATATTTTATTTAAAATGAAACGTAAAGGGTGATCGTATTGAGGAAATACAATAATAAAATACATAAAAACAAAAGTGCGCGGTGTCTCATGATGTATAGACGAAAACGTAACGGTGATTGTAATGAGGAATCATAATAAACTCTTAGTAAGGCTACTAGACCCTTATGAGAGTTTGAAAATTGGCTACTAGATGGCGACTTAGCAACGCCTATTTACAATATCTCTATAGCTCTAAACCCATATAATAATATGCAGTAGTATAAAGTTTATTGAGGAAGTACCAGGAACACAGAATCGCTCAAAGGTCGCATAAAATCATAATCGCGGTCGTTCCAACAACGAGCGGTATATCACTGTGTCTTGGGACCGTCGAACGAAACAAGATACGGCAGTTGATAGGTAATGGAACTGTAGAACAAATAATGTTGAAGTCTTTATCAAGTGGCATAGTAATAATTAAATTCAATATATTCCCCACTCATCCACTAGCTGCTTGTGATGAACTGCTGTCCTTCACTAGGGCCCTCCTAGTGAAGGCCAGCAGTACAAGTAATCTATACCTACTAATATATAAAGCTGAAGAGTTTGTTTGTTTGTTTGTTTAAACGCGCTAATCTCAGGAACTACTGGTTCGAATTTAAAAATTATTTTTGTATTGAATAGACCATTTATCGAGGAAGGCTTTAGGCTATATAACATCACGCTGCAACTATTAGGAGCGAAGAAATAATGAAAAATGTGAAAAAAACGGGGAAAATTATTCATCCTTGACGGCTTCCGTTGCGTGCGATGCGAAAACGGTACAAGATACCAAAAATATATGTATGAAAGAATTATTCCTCTTAAAATGATCTAAAAAAATGTCCGCGACAGTATATGTCTATCTTATAAGATTAACTCACTAGAACCGTTTTCATGGTAATCAAATTCGGTCGCAATAAGTTAAGAGTTGTATCAACGTAATAATATTAATCATTGTCCAAATAAATGTGTTGTTGATTAAGAGCATTTAATTGTGAACAAAGTTGTCTCTGACATCACTTAATTTCAATGAACATCTTAGAAGATATGACAATTTTAAAATAACACCGATATAAAATTCAGCCGCGCCGCATGATGTGCAAAACATGACGCTGCAAGGAGGAGGGGCGTTGCTTGCGAGGGACGCGGAGAGAGGGGTGAAAATAAAACTAAAAATATAATTTACGCAGAAGTACTCTAAAATAATTACTTTCTTTTCAAAACTAACTTGTCTAAAATAATAATAGAAAATGAAACGGACAAACTCGTGGGTAACAGCTATAATTTATAAAGCTGAGGAGGTTGTTTGCAAAAAAAAATTATGTCCAAATTAACTATTCCACGCGGACGAAGTCGCGGGCACAGCTAATTTGGTAATGCTCGTAATTACCGCGCTTGGCATGCGTGTTGGTGACCGCAGTAGTTGACAATGTCTCAAGGAAAGACCATTTTCTGGATTTTGTCCCTTATTCCTCTATTATGATATCAACGGAAATTGAGGGAGACACCACACGGTACACCAAAAAGAGTGTCTGTGTACATTGAACTTCCAGATTAGTATGTTAAGCACACTGTGAGATGATGTTTAAGCTTTTGCTTCTCACTTGTCGGAAAGATACGAGTAAAAATATCAGATTCGACATTTTAATGAAGCTGATGTTAAAATCCACATCCCTACAGATATAAATGATAAAAAAGAGAGAATTCGTTACGATTCTATTCGTATAGTTGAATAAAAAGAAATCCGACCGGTATCCGATGTTCAAATGATCTTCTACCTATTTCCCCACTTTCAATCTGGGTTTTTAGAAATCCTTGCCATAAACATTAGTTACATTGCTGAAAAGATGTACCTCCCAAACTAACCAACAATATCGTAAATCACCAATGTACCATAAAATTGGACCTTAAGGAAAATAATAGGGCACTCGATAAAACGCAAGAATACCTGCCTCTTCGACCACAGTGTGACGAAACACGTTCGAATATGTCCAGGAAAATATAGTAGGACAATTTATTTAAAGGAACATCAGTAGACTGTGGGAATGAAAAGTGTTTGAACTAAATTTTTACTGCTTGAGAAATAGGTTATCGTCTCATTGACGGAATGTTTTCACGTTCGTTGCGAAAGGTAATACCGTGACATTAAATCATTCCCTTTAGCTACTGAATAAGTATTTTATTTGCTTAGACACTTATTCTAAAAAAAAAATCCAATTTTCATTTCATTTCGCAAACTAAAATTAATCTCCATTTAACCTACTTAAATTAGGGCACCCAAAAATTTTCCTTTAGCGTAGGCAAGGTACAATTTCGAAACAATTAATTTTGATTATAACTGGATAACGCCTAAACTTTTCTTATTTACAATATTATTTTGTTCTCCGTCGGAATAATATTTTTTCCTAAAAGAAGTTACGTTTTTAATCTTGGTTTTTGTTTATTTTTATAATATATAATCCTATTTATGGCAAATTATCATGTAATTTGATCGTTGACTGATATGAAGTAAAACAATTTAGTCGTAAGGGTTTACAACGCATTTCTGGACAATCTGAATTGACGTCAACCCATTATTGTCCCACTGCTGGGTACGGATCTTCTCTCAGAATGAGAGAGTTATAGGTCATAGTCCACCGCGCTGGCCAAGTGCGAATTGGTGGATTTCATACACCTCCGAGAACTTTTTTTTAAGTAGGTACTCTCCGGTGTGTAGGTTTCCTAACGACGTTTTCTTTCACCGAAAAGCATTGATAATTAATGTCTAATACGCACATAAATCAGTGTCTGGGTGGCCTGGGTTTGAACCACGGACCTCCCGATCGAAAGGGCAAGTTTCAACCATTAGGCCAACACTGCTCTACGATCTGAATTAGGACTTATAAATGCAGCTTTAAGCTGGTTATGATTATAAATATCTAAAGTTCAATTGTCAACACGTACGTACATGTTTTTGCCACGTAAAAAATAGTAAAATCACTACAAACTCTTAGCTCAAATTGCCTATGCGATCATATTCGAAATAAACCCGAATTGCACAAAATCAAAAGCCCGCTTACATCGTATTTCTCATCCTATGTAAATAGCACGGAACAAATACCTGCCGGCCGCAAGAACCGTGTTAACAATATAGGCATATCAAACTGGCATATCCGAATATTACGCAATTTGAGCACGTAGCGGCCAAAATTCGGCGTTCTCAGATCAACAAGAGATCTGCCTGAAAATCATCGGGCCGAAAAAACATACCGGCTTCCCTTTCGTGGCGTGTGGTGTAAGGGAAATCGCAAATTTCCACTTCAATTGTTGTTGTGAAAATGTGAGCTACCTATACAAGTTTAATAGTAATATTAATTACTATTAAACTAAAAGTGATGTAATATTAATTACAGTAGTTATCCTTTTCACTACCAGTATTCAAAGTTAGTTCTCCGTGACAATAACAATTTTGTATGTGCTTCCATGTGTATCTAAAAGTTTATCTCTTCCTTTCATTCGAATTAATACATAATGGAAATTAATGAAATAAAAGCCTAAAACCTCAAAGCTGCAATTCCTTTATTGCTCGTTATTATCATTGAATATTGTTATTGTGTCAATATTGTTTAAGATTCCCATAGGATCAGAGCTGAAATAAAAAAATACATATTAGAATTTTCTTTTAGTTAAGTAAAGGAAAAAAGAGCCATAAAGATATTATGACGTTCCGTGTGGCGGAGTCGTCACAGCGGGTTTGATGGATTTGACTCAGAAGGATCCCGGTTCAATCAGCAACCAGACATATTTGAATGAAGAATTTAGATTTCTGTTTTACGTCTGGGTGTTTGTTGTTTGTTGTTTTCGTCTATGTGTGTGTCCATGGCCCCCACCGGACAGAAAAAATAGAGTAGTGCTATGCTTGTATACAGAGCAGTGATAGTCTAATGGTTGAAACTTGCCCTCACAATTGGGAAGTCCAAGGTTCAAACCCAGGTACGCACCAGTGATTTATGTGCGTATTAGAAATTAATTAGCACTGCTTTTCGGCGAAGGAAAACATCGTGAGGAAACCTACACACTCCAGAATTTAAAAAAAAATCTCGTAGGTGTGTGAAGTCCACCAATTCATACTTGGCCAGCGCGGTAGACTATAGCGTAAAAACTCTCTCATTCCGAGAAGAAGACCCGTGCCCAGCAGAGGGACACTAATGGGTTGACGATATAATGCTTGTACCCTAAAAGCTTAATAAGCGGGCGAAGAGCATTAAGAAGCATCTCTTCATTATCATAACATTCATAATCAAGAACAAAGGTTGTCCACTTATGATTTGGACCAGCCCTCATCATTCGTGTCACGTCGCGAAGGTATCCCGGTCAAAAAGTGAACTCGTGCGTTGCCGGCGCCCTGACAAACATCCCTTTGAGAAATCATCCAGTTTTACTTACGCGCCTTCTCTTCGAGATGTGGCGTTGAATAATGTTTCCGTAGGCCGCATATGGTGGGAATTTTAATATGTGGCCCACACGTCCGTTTGGATTAGTTTTGATAATAAAATTAAGCTCCACGCTATCTTTTTTGCTATTTCCTATGTCCAAAAGTTGGTCATGGTTCTAGCTTCGAATTGTATTTCATGTGATACTTGTACAAAAACTCAATTTATCATCGCTTATTGCTTCTTACCTAATCTGCAAGAATAACCATTTAATTAGAGCAAAATTGTTATTCAATAATTTGAACAAAATGAAGAATAATATCACAATAAAAAAAATCATAGATTTTATACTATATGAAAGATATGATATGTCAATAACCTAAAGTACACGTGTATTTAGTAATTGGAAAATAATAGTTGTTGACCTAAAGTTTATTGACATTAATAATAATAATAATTTTATTTATTCAAGTAACTGGACTCATTACGTTAACATCATTTTGTCATATGTTTACTGATACAGTGATTAATATACTGACAATCTAATCGATTACTGATCATTTTTAGGATACTGTTGGAGCTTTCCCGGACACGGTGCATCAGAGAGCTGCATTTTTTGCGAATTATAGTATAAAAAACAATTGACACGTGGTTTTGCAAACATCCCTGATGCACTACAGTATCTCGGTAGCCCCATCAGCATCCTAAATCCATTATTAAATTGAATACGAAGAGCATTGTAAGTTTTTTGGGTGTAGTTGGACCAAAGGCTGCTCGTGTAAAAAGAAGTGGAGTAAGCGTTGAATAAGGTTTTTTTAACATTAAAAGAGCAACGAGCAAACCTTCGAACCAACATGTTAACCCTCACTGACAATGCTCTTCGTTCTCTTTCAATGTCTTCATCGTCTTTGAGGTCAGTGGTAACAATGTGTCCTAAATATTTAAATTGAATAACTCTTTTTAGGGTTGTTCCATTTATTTGTAAACTTGGAACATAGGCTGGATATTTACCACTAGCCCCAAAAACCATGACTCCGCTTTTTTTAGCGTTATATGTTAAGCCATGATATTTAGCATAATTTTCGCAAATGCTTAAAAGTTTTCTTAATCCACATATTGAGGGACTCAGCAACACCATATCATCAGCATAACTGATATTATTAACGGGAACACCATCAATATGACAGCCATATGGCTATTGCTGAGCTCATCGATAAGTGCATTAATGTACAGATTAAAAAGAGTAGGCGAGGTTAGCCCACCCTGCCTCACCCCACTTTCTAACTTGTATGGATCCGAAAAAGTCCCAGCCCACCTAATTAAGTTTACTTGATTATTATACCAGTACTTTAAAATACTTATTAATTCAAAAGGAATTTTAGCGTTCTGTAGTTTTTTCCAAAGAATATTATAATCAATCATATCAAATGCTTTTGATAAATCTAAAAAACATGCGTAAATTGGTGTATCACGTTTAGTATAATATTTAATAGTATTTTTTAGAGATAATATTGCTGTTTCAGTAGATAATTTAGGTCTAAATCCAAATTGATTGTCGTGTATACTAATATTTTTGTTTATTTCTGAATGAATCAAACTATCTAAAATTTTTCCAATTATAGTCCCTAATGATATAGGTCTATTATTATTTTTGTCACACAAATCACCTGTTTTATTTTTAACGATGGGTACTACAATTGTTTTCATCATATACCTGATATGTAAGTATGAATGCCGAATACATAAATTAAATAATAAATTTAGAACTCTTGGCAAGTAAGGACCCGCGTAAAGTAAATGTTCAATGCTAAGGTTATCATGACCTGGAGACTTTCCAGGTGACATATTTCTAATAACATTAATGATATTTTTTGTTGTGAATTTTGTCAACGCTTTACCAGAAAATAGGTTATTATTCATATAAAATTTTGACTTATGTGGAGACTTTACAACAAAATGATTTTTAAAAAGATTGGCAATGTCTTTGCTATCAAAATTACCATTTATATTTATAGGGAGAACTGATCTTGTGTTAGATAAATTATCAGTACTCTTCCAAAACGATTTAAAATCCTTATTTGAGTGATGTGCGGCTAGAATATCAACTTTTAATTTATCTTTATTTTTTTGACACCATTTCAAACGGGATTTGAATATTTTTCGTGACTCACACATTTCTGTAAATATTTTACCACTACTAGGTTTACCATTATATAACCAATTTTTAAGCTTAAATCGGGCTTCTTTGTAAGCTAAATTTACATGTTTATTCCAACCAATAACAGTTTTCTTTCTCTTACAATTTATAATATTTTTTAGACTTCTTTTCGCCGAATTACTCAAAATTGATGTAATCTTAATATATAAATTGTTGATTTCTTCTTTATGATCAAAATTTTGACATTGTTTATCGCCACAAAACCTAAATGTGTCAGGAAATGTAATTAATCTTAGCATACGATGACATTCATTATAGTATAAATTTATTTGTTCTATATTTCTTTGACCCCAAATAATATCACTCTGTTTTTTATTTATTACTTTGGTTTTCAAATTTATTACACTAAGATTACATTCTATAATAAGTGGGTAATGATCTGACCATAATACATCGAATAAAACTTGAACATTTATTATAGATCGCGCTGCAGAATCTGTAATCAAACAGTGATATAACCATCTCTTGGAACCATGTGCTTCACTTACAAATGTAAATACACCAGAATTCAAACCCAACATTTCAACATCTACACATCTCCAATGTTGTTCAATTGAAAATTTTGATAACTCTTTATAAAACAATTCTGTTGGATGAGCATTAAAATCACCTAGCATATAGGCACATTCTATATGTTCATTATCTACAATTGCATTTATTATAGCTAAGCAATCAGTAAATTCTATCAAATTTTCAGATATATCTACAGGCATATATATACTAAAAACTAGTATATATTTTCCGCTAGATAATTTTATCTTAATACAACATATACGAGGATTCTCACAATCAATTACAGATACATGTGAAAATACATTAAGTAAGAAAGAATATTAAGTAAGAAAAAGTAATAGAGAATATTTATTTTCAATACATCTAGAATCACTTTGCTACAACCATAGATACATCGTTACTTACATCGCTACACATTAATATATACAGCACCTTCAATTTAAAACCCTCCCGTCGATAAATGAGGGTAGGTGGTATAACTAAGCGTCGCGGTCACTTCGACGACCCGAAAACATCAGATACGCTTGGACTGTCGAGCGGGATGGACGTCTTGCGGGAGTGAATTAAAAATTGAATGTTACATGTGTAAATTTATTGGGTGTTCGGGATTGTTTACGACCGGGAAGGGCTTTTAGGTGATTAGTTCGTCGTCGATTAGTGATCCGGGGGTGTAGGAATAAATCGTTTTATACTTTTGGGAATATATTTGAAGTCTCGAGGAATTGAAAAGTTAAAGCTTTTGATAGAATTCGTAACAAGAATAACTGCTTAAACTCATAGATTGGTCGGATGTTGTAATATGCTGACTAAATACACTTTAACGCAAGTATTATCTTCTTGCTTAGTATAATATTGTTTGGAACAAAATTAAATGAAATTATCTTTATTGAAAGTGTCTTTCTATTGCATTGGCCTACACTACCACCGGGTCAAAATGGCGTAAAACAGGATTATTAAATGATGCCGTATTTTTGTTTGAAAAGTGTGATAACAAGACTTACTTTTACATGAGAAATTTTAGCATTCTCCTAAGAAATTATTAAATATATTTCAGGCATCGATATAGAAATACACTATATACATAGCCTCGAACAAAAATGACACCTAAAACCGTCGTCAAATTTACGTAGTTATTTATAGATGGTCATAACGACCATATATGTTAGCATTATAACTTTACGTCAATGATTAAAAGTTGTATATACAACGCTTTAAGTAAAAAACAATAAAATTTTACTACTTGAAATGAGCGCTCAATTTTGATATTGAGCGCTCTTTTTCACCAGACAGTTTTGAAACGCTGAATGTGTATCTTGGGTTTTTCTATATCGATGATTTGAGGCCTGCTTTAAATACGTAGAACTCTTATTTGCTGTTAGATTGAAAAATAGATATATACGCATTCTTTTTAACAATGGCCGTGCAATTTGAAACGCGATACAGATTTCTATGTAAACGTATTCACGATTTATGCGTATTCTCGTTGTCGAGTTTTCAATTTACGTATTGTAATACGCAGACAATAAAACTTCACACACTTACATCTACATGTTTATAGAATATTCTACTCGTATGACACTTCATCGGTTTTTGCTCAGTAAAACTCCGATATCAATACAGTAGCTCTCTCAAGTATGTACCTAATATGAGCAGATAGGTAGGTTACTTACTCTAAATAATACGTAAGCTAAATTAAACCTGTAGTAAGACAGTAAGCGAATTCTTAAATGTGATATGCAATGTGTCATTATATATCAAATTATAAGTACTTTGACGTTGACGAGTACAATTTCACACTATTTCTAGCGTGATGCAGTTCTTGCCTTTCGGCGGAAGGGTGCGATTGTCGGCTCACACACTATATGAGGTTAATATCCTAGACTTCGAAAGAAGCAATGCATCTGTGATTGACTTCAGGTAGAACTTCTTTTTTGTATACAATTGCTTACAGATGTCCATAGGCAGTGACTTACAGTCAGGTCGACATAAGCGTTGTTACTTCAAAGTTATAAAAAAATCATCACCAGCATAACTGAATAACACAGCGAATTCCGTACCCGTTATCACGAAGTGTAAACCATAACAATATTTGTACAAAGACAAATGTTCAAGATATTGCGATATAAAATTGTTTGCGAGGTCGCACAGTTCCGTCTCTGTCAATGGCACGCCGTACTATATTCAATGTACTGGCGAAGAAAATTGGACGTAATCTGTAACGCGGCACTTTCAGCTGAAATACGGCCCTGAAGGATCGTAAGCGCTGCAATCGACGCCGACATACTATGTTACGGTGTTTTTTTCATAGACTATTACTTGGTTTTGTAGAGTGGTTCTTTTATTTGGGTTTTTGTTGCCTACGCGCGTGACCTTTGCCTGATGTTAAGAGATTACTGTAATCTGTAGCCGACGCCAAGGTAAATGAAACTAAAATAGCCCAAGCTAATCGTCTCAAACTATTAACTAATACAGATAAGTAACAGGTTGCTAGATACCTATGTCTAATGCGTGAGCGTCAATGACTCCAATGTAAGTATGTTTTTTTGGACTGTTGAAACCAGAAAATACAGGCGGACAAAGATTTGGAGTTAATATCATCGTCAGATCACAACTTGTGTTATTATCAAACACATTCGGAGAACGCTTATTACAGAGAGGAGACATTTCCTTCTATGAGACGATATGCGCCTTATACATTAACATATTTTGGAAAATATGTGGTGCCTGCCTTTGATTTTAATTCTTGAATCCTTGATTATGAAGCCAAGTTTTGACCTAAAGGCTGTCACTGCTCATGTTTACGCTTATGTTTTATTATCAGTTGTTTAGATAACCATTTTATTATCGAGTTTTTCTCTATCTTTTAAATTTTAATCAAACATGTTACAACTGGCACCTCTGTTCTTTGATTCCATATTCTTTGCCGGTGGCGCAAAATGGTTAATATTCATGACAGTCTGCGGGCGCCGAGTGAAATTGGTTCACATTTTTTATGTCAACCACCGACACTCCACTCCTGTACCGACAGACAAAAGTCTTTGCCCTGTACTTTTTATTTAAGGACAGGGCACCATTGCTTTTTCTTTTAAATTGCGTACGCTCGAGAGGAAAAGTTATCACGGATATGGCTCATACTCGTTTCGGAGCGGTACAGTTGAGAACATATTTCTCGGTGGTTTTATTGTCTGAATTAGGTATATAGTAACAAAAGTTTGTTTTTTACCAACACATTGTAATTGTTTATTATGAAATTGTAGTAGCTATTAAAGATGCAGTCCACCAAAAGATGAATAGCCATTAGATATGTGCGCCCCGAAATATCTGAAATTTTATCTTCGAAAGTCATTTTCAGATGCGTTGTTATTTCTCAGAAGGTGAAATTCCTTGTACAGCATTTCCCTTCTACAGCATTTAAATCAGATATGGGTTTGGCAGTGAAGAGGCGACTAAAAGGGGCTTCTTGGGTTGTGGGCAGCTAGAGTGGGAGCTCGAACCGTTTGGTCATGCGACCACGGGAAGGATGGCGGTATTTGTGGTTGCACCGTTGTAAAGATTAGGCGAAGCGGTGGGCCCAACCACCTATCTGGGAGGAGTCCGGTTGGACAACACGCTCAGAGAACTCCGGTTGCGTTCCTTTGTAGATCGCGGAGTCGTCTTTATAGCGTGGAGAACGGCCTCCGGGGAGTTTTAGTGCGATAAAAATCCCACATTGCCCTGCGTCGCTCCCACGGCGTCGGAAACTTTTTGTAGGTCCCCCCTCGAGAACAAAAAAAAAACATGCGTGCGTACAAAGTACACATGTCAGAAGTGAAACTTCTTTGGCGAACTAATTTATAAATCTTGTTTATATTTATACAAATCTAAAACTTTAAATTTCCAAGATTAAGAGGAAGGGAAAAAGGCGTGATACGACGTTCGCTCTGTCTCACTTTTTCTCTCAATCGGTCTCGATCACTCTCTCTCTCTTTTCCGACACTTCCGTTGCATACCGGCGTGACGTTTCATCTGTAAAAATTTTACCCTCATGCGCCTAAAGAAGTTTCACTTCAAAAAGGGTTTTAGCGGTAAATCTGCCACAGTAGAACTCGTACATAGGAAACTACAAATATCTTGGGTTTGTGTTGTTGGCCTATGTATCTGCTTGGATAGTTTGTAAGAGCTTCGTATACATTGAAATTTGAATTATTATATTTAAGGAAATACCTGATAAAATTACATTGACAAAAAAATATATCAATATTTTAGTCAAAGATCAATAATATCAAGAACTATTAAACTGTCGAAAACAGTAAAGGTAGAACATTTAAGTGTGGTGATACATCTAGAGACATCTTCGAATGAATATGTTTTCTCGTGACCCATTTCATTCGGTCACCCGGTCGATGTAATATCCGGACAGCGGACGAGTTTATCTCACTGACTAAAGGTATTTTTCGACATCTCATAATTAAGTTTTAAACAAACTTGTTATTTTGTTATCATTCCGACTCTCAGCATTCCCCTCCTTTTCCATGAGTGAATAAAAGGGTGAAATGGAAGTACCAACGCCACAGCTACTTATGATGATATGTCTTTATATTGTATAGGCCTACGGGGGCACTTACAAATTGTCAGTTACATTTTTTTTCTTACACTACCACTGGATCGGAATACGACCTCAACTGAGAAGATCCGGCAAGAAACTCAGCGGGTTTGTCTTTTTTCTTATTTATATCCATTTTTTTAATAATAATACTGAATATTGATTTTATACATATTCTAGTTTCAAACTATTATGCAATAATTACCAATGTTGTAGATACCTTCGACATTGCTAATTACTTTAGTGCTACTGCTATTACTTTATTGATGATGATTGATCAGAGATTGATGATGTCAGAAATTGCTTCTCCATCCTTACCAGAAACCCTCAGAGGGGTAAGCTTCAGGTTTATCTCAGCAGTTGAATGTAAAGAAAGTTGTAGGAAAAGGCTTTTAAGCAAATTAAACATCTTAGAATAAAATTTTGTTTGTTAATCTTGTTTTATTGTCTTTATTTTCTGTTAGTAATGTAGAGAGGTAGTTTTAAATAAGTAATATGTACATATATACAGGCAACCTGTTGGTAAGTGGTCGATGCTGCTCATTGACATCTGTACGCAACTTCATACAGAACATGGGTTGCACTTGAATCCCATAGACTGAGGTGACCGCCTCATATTAAAGTGAGGTGGTAACCACACACTTTCAGTAAAACGCAAGAACTGCTTAGCGCTAGAAATAAGTATGGCGCTAGTAGGTACTTCCCGGTAGAGCTTCACTGCTTCTACCATCTAGTAGAACTATTTACATACATGTACTATTATGTATGTACTATTAATTCTACCACCGTATAGAAGTGATTAAATAAAAACAAACATTGCTATGTTTATACACTCGATACATTTCTTGTCAGCCATCTTGTAAACCATACATAATCGAGGCATCTTCGAATGAATAAGTCTCGTGACCCATTTCATTCGGTCAGCCGGTCGGCGCAATATCCGGTCAACGAACGACTCGTTCTGAGTGACCGGAAATTTCATCAAATGTGCCAAGCTCATGTTGATAACCACTTTACGTTACGCTAATGGGGGTCCTCAGAAATGATACTTTTTACGTCATAACGATATTTTGTTTGTATGGCGTTCGCGGTTGGGTGGTACTTTATGTATAAGACGTCTTTTAAGGGTTCCATGAAAAGATGGTCTTTAGAGGATTAAATCAAATCTTGGCGTTCATGTTATCTGTGGGTATATTGTATATTATAAGAGTGTGTCTAGTAGAAATGTAAACAACGTGAATAAACTTAGTTTATGTAAGCTAATGGTCCCTTCAGTCATCATCCATTTTGGTGCCGGCTCACTTTTATGCGAGGCTACTACCTTAGTCCTTTCTCGGAGTCCTCTTTGTAGCGCTGTGGAGGCCACCGCGGGGGTTTTAGTACGGCAAAAATCCCACATAACCCTGCGTCGCTCCCACGGCGTCGGGTGCCTTTTGAAGGTTTCCCCCTCGAGAACAAAACAAAAAAATCATAGTCCTTGGAAGTAGTAACACATGTGTGATTGCCTTCAAATAAAACCCCTATTAAGTTCATACTTAACACCGCCGCCCATGGAAATCTGCAAGCATCTTCATAGTGCTTGCACCATGGGCAGCGTTGTCTACATACCATCGGGTAGATTATGCGCTCGTTTGCTACTTCAATCTCAAGAAATATACCTATATAAATCTCAAGAAATATACCTATATATCGTCAGTTAAAAGGAAAAAATTCAAAACCGCCAAAATAGCATTTGTGGGAAATGAGGTTTTGAAGTTGTTAGAAGTTACCACCGCCACACCTACACCTATTTCTAGCGTGAAGCATTTGTTGCGTTTCGATAGAAGGGTGTGGTTGCCGGCACACTTTCACATGAGGCGACCATCATAGTCCTCGGGAGTAGCAACGCATCTGTGATTGACTTCAGATGGAACCCACGTTCTGTATGAAGTTGATTACAGATGTCCATGGGCGGCGGTGACCACTTACCATCAGGTGGACTGCATGATCGTTTGCTACTTTAGTGAAATAAAAAAAAAAAAAAAGTTCATACTACTTAACATGATCCCACCCAAAATAAAGGTGACATAATTTTTTTCTGTAAAAAACAATTTCAAAACTCATTTCTCACAAATGCTATTTTGGCGCTTTATTTCCTTTCCACTGACGATATGTAGATTACAAGTATGATTATAGTTAGTATAAATACATTGTTGTTAATAAAATCGATATAAAAGAACAATTCCAACAACCTTTTATTTTCAGAGAATTTTGTAAGTGAAATAAATCCCTAATACTTAAGGAAAACTCTCCAGAAATCCCATAACATGTCCCCAAGATTACGACAGGATAACAGAGCGATTTCGTTATAATTTCGTATTAAATGGCATTCTCATCCTATGTGGATTGTTTTTATTGCTCAGTGAAATAATAGGGACATTTATACTTCGTTTATTTTTGTTTGCAAGTCTGTTAAGGGGTACGATCGTGGAAGGATTGGTGTTTAAAGGCAAAACCACTTGTGAATGTCCTCTATACCACCGTCATACCTGCGTTGGCTTTACAACTGTAATGTATATGTATAATGAAAAATACATACATACATTTATTTCTGTGGGATGACTGGAGATTGGGAAAAAAATCGGTTAGCCTCCGAATTATTGTCTAAGTCTTCGCTATGTAGGGTTAAGACTAAATAGCCACCGAAATCCGTCAATAAAAAACACATTTTTTCAGACCCCTACCTCCTTCTCTCTGTGTATAATACGTATATAAGACATCAAGATACGCGTCACATAGCTCGTCATTTGCAATGGATTACAGGTATTAATAGTCGCGAGTGATCTTACCTTTAGCGAGTTATGCGTCGTTGGCTATTTATATGCTGATTTTAAGGGCTCAGTAAAAAATATCAATGTTTTATTATTATTTTTTAGTCCACAGGAGTAGCAATTCATGTCAGTGGTAGTCGGCTTCAGATTAGACTCCTGGTTAATGTGCCCCACTAGCTGAATCCCGCAGCTTCGCCCGCGTTTACAAAAATCGATTGCCCCGTGAGAATAAGACATTTTCCCACAGTAAAAAGTTGCTTTTATGTTAATCCAGAGAGTCAGCTAACTCCCTACCATTTTATGAAAATTGCTCCAGTTGTTTAGACGTAAAGAAGTAACAAACATACACACTCACAAACTTTCGCTTTTATAATATTAGTAAAGTATGATAGTAGAACATGAATACAAACAAAACACAACCTCACTCAGAGAAAATAATAATAATACGGCTGTTAAGCAGGGTTCGAATTGTAAATCTTCTGCGTGTGACCTGTATATTAACCGCTTCGAGCGTTTTTCGCATATTTCTGGCTACGCGCTACTATGTAACCCAATGGAAAATGTAGCCCAACCGGGCTTCAGATTTAGTCTGTAAAGCCTAACGAGCTTCGTTTCCTGCTGCGTGCTGCCATGTGTCTCTGCGCCTCGGCTGGGACATTTCAATCAATGGAATAGTGGTGCTAACGCACGGACTAGTGTAGGGTGACCATGGTCATAACAGAAGTAAATATAAGTTTTGTCAGAAAAAAATGTATATACCATTGTTTAAGGATCCAAATGAATCTGTCACAAAATAGATATGTTTTTTAAATGACTGATTGTTGAACTTGAATAATTTTGTGTTTACATTCTAAAAATGTAAATACAAAACTTTTACGATTAAATTAAAATCTTATTTTTTAAATTTAGCGTGATGCTTATGATGAAAGGCGTCATTCTAAAGATGGACACGACATTAGTAATATTAGATAAGATAGACTACCCTGATGGCGATGAAGCATTCGTTTGGCGCTACGAGCGTCGGCGATTTAGCGAATTTCGCTACAACTTGCAGTTTTCAATAACAAAGTTTCGTAGCTTTATAGGTAAATTTGACTTAAACGCTCAACGCTGCCGCTTGAAGCTACAAGCGAAAAACTCTTGAACCTTTTCACATATGTTTTGTGGATAGATTAAAATAAATATAGTAAATGCGCGTATGGTTATTGTGTTGGAACATTTTACCAAAAAAGTGTTGATAAATGTTATTAATATTTAAACCAACCACTTGATAAATTGACCTCGATTCATCCTTGCGTATCTGGTCCGTAGTATTAAATAGTTTCGTTTTTACCCCCACCACGCGATAAATCGTAGTCACCCTGATTTATAGCGACTCGCGTATGCAAATTGTTCATCAGCTATTCAGTGTTTGGACATTCGTTATGCGCGTCCGAACCGCGTCTGTGACTGCGTGTTGTCCTGAGTTAGGAGCGAACGCGATTAGACACTCGACAATCTAGTCTAAGGTAGATTGACGAGCCTACTCTAGTCTAGTCTAAAGTAGAAAAGTTCAGTAGTTTTATTTTAGTAGCGGAAAAGTATTAGTTATCCGTTTTAGTATGCTCTGTCATAATGCTTCTACATGAAGTTGGTTACAGAAACAGAAATGGCAGAAACAGACGTCTACAACATACTTTAAAAAGTTCTACCACTTTTAAAATGCGTAAAACTCTTTCTAGTACATATATTTTCATAATAATTTTTTTAGTAATTTGTCAACTACGTAGCTGATTTAGACCTCCCTAGTTGTATATTTTTTTTTATTTTTTGAATTTGGCGTTCGTTGTCAGTGAGTGTATTGTTACGGTTCTATGTAAATATATTTTTCTGTTTAGTAAAAATCACGTTTTATTTCGAAGAAGTGTATCCCGTTCAGTAGTGAGAAGCTGAAATAATTATAAGGTTTAGGCAGTGGTATTAGACAAAATTTATAAATCGCTTGTATTTATAACTTACGACACACTTCAAGCGTGCACTCTACATAAACGGAATGTTTTATTTCGTCCGTGCCCACAATATCTTTGCATATTCGATTGATATATCGGTCGCAATTTATCGTAGGTTCCTAAGCTTGGTTAATTATGGATTTATACTCTCCAAACAGTTAAAATCCGTTCAGCGAAATTTGATTAAAACTTTCGGTAATCTTCGGGAGAGAAATCAGAATTGGTAAAAGCTGTGCTCTTTTATGTAAGTTTTAATTTAAGCGTTGCTGGTAGAATTTATCGTGCAGTGTTGAATTATAGAAGTATTAAGACGAGTGTTACGAATAAAGATAATTTAGACGAGGCGAGTCTTGAATCGAAATATATCTTGGAATAGTAGGTACTAGTATTTATCTTTGAGTCATTAGATAAAACTTCGAATTCGATGTAGTTATTAGGGCTAAGCCCTCTTACTCATTAGTGGTTAACCGCAAGTGCGAAAAACCGCGCGGCTAACCGTTTTTTCAGTTTAATATGCAACCGCTTGTGATTGTATTGATACACGCACTTAACCGCCACAAAATTTCAACCGCGGCGGTTGAAAGGAGAGCTGCGGCCCGTTTCGCGGCTGCCCGCTATGGTGGCCAATCGTGAAGAAATCCCGATAAAACCGCCTTAAGCGGTTGGACCGCTCCAACGAACCGCCTAGCGGCTAACCGCTAGTGCGTAAGAGCGCTAATTGGTTTTATGAGGAGAGTCAGGAAGCCTGTTAATATCTTTGAATAAAAGGTATTGATCTGTATATCTATAGATATTTACAGTAAAAAATAATCCAGTAAAAGTTTCATTACGACCCGTTCATTACGACGACGACGTGTGTCGTTAGATATAGGCCAATATGGTTAAAATCGAAACTATGGATATTTTCTATCACCAAATAGTTTTAGAATATTTATGAAGAACAAAAAACAGAATTAAGTTAATGGAGAGTTTAAAAAGACATAATTATTAAAGTTTTAACTGTGCGGGTTTTCGAATAACTTTTGGTTAAAGGAAATTATACCAGATGAATATTATACTTCTTGTTATCTATGTTGGAGATTTATGATTAATGATATAAAGATATAAAGGATTCATTATCAGTTGCCGCAACTCATGTCTAACCTACTGCTGGGCGTGGACCTTTTGGAGGCCGATGGATTTAAAGACACCTCGTCAACCCATTACTGTCCCACTGCTGAGCACTGGTTTTCTCTCAGAATGGGAGAGTTTAGGCCATAGTCCACCGTGCTGGCCAAGTGCGAATTGGTGGACTTCTCACACCTCCGAGAACTATTTTTTAAAAAACTCTCAGGTGTGTAGGTTTCCTCACTATGTTTTCCTTCATCGAAAAGCAGTGATAATTAATTTATAATACGCACATAATTTTAGAAAAATAAGTGGCAGCGTGCCTGGGTTTGAACCTCGGACTTTCCGATTGAGAGGGTAAGTTTCAACCATTAGGCCTTCATTGATTTAAAGACAACAACCTGGCTAAAAGCGATCGAAAAAGTAACGTAAATAATGATCTTAGAAAATAAGTAAGAATAACACATACTAGTATAATAGTAGCTAGATTTTAAAATACAGGCATTTATTTCTAACAATTTATAACTGTATATTCGGCTTAAACCGTCGTAATAAGTAAAGTGACCTAATCCTCATCAACTTGACTCAAAACCGATTGACTGAATCGGCTCTGAGGGTCAAATACAAAGCTATCTCGATCGCAAATAGGTCAGGATTCAATTAACGGTATGTTCCATTGAATCAATTAGTTGAACGGATACCTCTGAGACAGTTTAAGGTTAACCCTCTTGAAAATTACTTAAGGTAATTGGCAAGATATTAAGTAAGTTTTTGTGCTCGTGTGTTGACGGTAGTTACGGGCATGTGTAATTTATGTTTGTGAGCTCCTCAGTGACAACAAGCGATTGAACAATATTGACAGTAGCTCTAGGATACGCGTCCACCAAGGGGTGGACGGCTTTAATCCCACTTCTGAGACTGACCGAAGTCAGATCGAGGGAATCTCTAAATCGTCGTTCTTTTGATAGGCCACAACAGATTAGGCATAAGCTCGGCACGTACCTTCTCTACCGTCTGCGTACACCCTCAATGATCTCCATCTTCGTTTTTCACGAGTTCGGGGTTATGTAGTTCTACAGTTCTCCCGTTGACACAGCTAGATGATGACACACACACTGGCGAATGTTCTTAAGCGGTTGAGATTCAAAAATTGTAACGATTGTAAGCGCGCGCGTCCGTTCGGTCGTGGCCTTCGAAGAGGAGTACGTCCCAAGTGGTGACGTACGTCCGTGCTTGACAGATGCAGCTGTCAGTCATCCGTCACCGTTGTGGCCAATCAGTAGGCGAAATGAGAGCATCGACAATGGTCTATAGAATTTGTATTACGTTTTACGGTAATGAAACAGTAGCTGTGTTACGTTATTTACTAGTAAGTTTATTTAATTTTGTCGACGTTAAGGAGACACTACGCGATTTACTGTCGGTACATACCGCTCGGCCGCATAACATTTGCTTGGCACCGCAAGTGAGAGCTTGGTGAACGTATATGATTTGATCGGGTAGACACCACCGCCATATATATTTCGAGCGTGAAGTTGTTCCTACGTTCTGGTGTGTCTTCCGGCTCGCTTGCATACGTGAAGTACTTCCTCCGTTTCGGTGGAAGGGTGTGTCTTCCGGCTCGCTTGCATATTGGCGACTGTCTTAGTCGTAGGGCGTAGTCGCATCTGTAATTTACTTTTGTATGAAGAAGTTTGTCTTACAGATGCAAGAGCGTTTGATACTTGACACGAATGTTCAGTGGCCATCGAGTTATTGATATGGGTTGGTAGCTTTTTTAACGTTTAAAAAGAGTTCTTTAAAAATTCTTTGAATGAAAATGTCATTAATGAGAGTGACGTTTCAACTGTTAACGTTTTCAGTGCCAGTAGCACTTTAGCCAGATTATTAGCTTGTTTTGTATTTGTTGTAGTTCATCTGTTTTTCTAATTTCTTTATATATCACGTTATTCTTTATGTAGTTATAAATAACTGGGTTTCGTTATATTTCCTGCAATATAAACGCTTTCTACACTCATAGCCCCACACTAGGATTTTCTCTTGTGTCATGGGTGCCATGAACACACAAAGACGAATACGCAAACACCCAGACGCAGAACAAGAATCTAAACTTATCATTCAGATACCTGTGTGGCCGGGAATCGAGCCCGGGGCACACTGCGTGTCAACCCGGTATGGTAACCGCTCCGCCACGCGGGTCGTCGAATATTAAATTAGGTTTGACTAAAATGGACTACACTCATCAACCCATTATTGTCCCATTGCTGGGCACAGATCTTCTCTCAGAATGAAAGAGTTTAGGCCATATTCCACCGCGCAGGCCAAGTGCAAATTGGTGAACTACAAACTTTACTAAAACTTCATATTTAAGTATTGCATCAATTCATTTAATCATCAAACCAATACATCCATTTGTTTATAACAGTCAGTCGTTAACTCGTTAATCTGCAGATGTACCGTATAAGCGATACCAATATCTCCTATGTGCAGACTAGGTGCATTTCGTTGAAGCCATAAATACATTACGAGACACAAGCAATGTTTATTGCGACGGACATTAAACTTGTTCGGGCGACTAATGCACGCTCTAATACATTGTGATTACTATTGAAACTCGAACGAGTGGTATTTAAATCGCGATAAGCGAGGTGAGTTAATAGATGTGTGATGCTCGTGTGCTTGGTTATATTCGCAATTCATTTGTACATGATAACTGTTTTCTATTACCAGTACCATTCCACTTGATGATAAGTGGAAACTGCCGCGAATTTACATCTGCAAGCAACTTTAACAGAGCAAGGGTACCTAGAGCCAATCATAGATGCGTTGCTGCTGCTGAGGGCTAAGATGGTCGTTTTATATGAAAATAAGTGGTGGTACCTCTCAGGTGGAACTATATGCGTTCTACCACCTTGGAAATACTTGCTATTGAAAACACGATGGCATGGTTGAGTGATGAAAGTAGCTATAAATTAAATGCTTGACTAGTAATATAAGGCAAGATACTGGATATAGAAATATAAGGCAAGATACTGGAGCTAACTTTTAGTACCAATGTAAAAACAATATGGCAATAAAAAAAGATATACAAAGAAAAAAGAAAAAACCCACTGAGTTTCTTGCCGGATCTTCTCAGTTGAGGTCGTGTTCTGATCCGGTGGTAGTGTAAAAAAATATATATAACTGACAGTTTATAAGTGCCTCCGTAAGCTTATGCAAATTAAAGACATTTTATTTCAGCACATGGTATATGGGACAGACTTGAGCGAATTGCTACTTTTTTATTTTGAAGTTTTCGAGTGAATAAGTGATTTAAAGGTGACAAGCGATCGAGTTGCATGAAGAAATACAGCTAGTAGGAGCCTGGAATCCAGCCTGTAAAGTTGGCTGTTTCAGTTAAATGTGTTCATTTATTGTTTGTGAATGTGTTAGCAGTTTTTTAAACCCGCATTTCGGTTTACGAACGGTCAATATGGCGGTCCTAAGCGTCGAATTTACTGGTTGTTATCGATTTAATGCAAGTCATAAAGTTCGGACGTCGTAAAATTTTGAAATTAATTTTATTTTAGAGGAAAAAAATAATTTCGAAGTAGACGACCCGCGTGGCGCAGCGCTTACTATACCTGACGCGCAATGGGTTCCAGGTTCGATTCCCGGCCAGACAAGTATCTGGATGATGACCTTATATTCATGATCTGGGTCTGGGTGTTTGTGTATTTGTCTTGTGGGTATGCATGGCACCCACAACACAGGAGAATATCCTAGTGTGATGTATGATGATGATCCTATGAGTGTAGAAAGCGTTTGTGTGTTAAAACGAAGTCTGAGTAAGCGATAAGGTGTGGTATTAAAGTACAAGAAAAACTAAAAACACTTTTTTTGGTACAATACAGGCTGGTCATTACTAAGTACACAAGTAAATTGCAAGTTATTGCCTAAAATAAACTACACTAGCAATGTACATTGAGATGTATAGGCAGAAATGTAAACGTTCCTTTATTTTTTTACAAAATGTAATAATCTCGTATTAAGGGCACTATAAACCCCTATCGATTGAACTCTTTCGTGGTTCTGCAGCCCTGGTACAATAAATAACAAAATATTCGTAACAGTCTTCACATCAAACATTTTACGAAACTGGCATTTAAGTAAGAGGTGCTTTAGAATCTTCGCGTCTATTTCACGTGCAGAGAACTTATATTCGCCTTTAACCTTTGAATATGTCTTCGTTTGTCTGCTGCTTAAAAAATGTCCTTACTAGTATGAAGTAAGGTTGATACTTGGTTCCAGAAATAAAGGCACGTGCACATCACACGCCACTGGAGCGTTTCGAGCGCGACAGCTTGGCTGCGAACACCTCCAAATATCATTTTAAAACAGATATCCGTAAGAAAATGTTATTCCAGCAAGCTGAACTTCAATGTTTTAGCCGTGTTGAATGGGAATGGTCCTTATCGTCATATGTTGTGTGTACTGAAGCTTATGCGTGTCTAATTTGCTACTCTGATATACGTTCTCTCTTCAACCCATTATTACGCCACTTACGGCTTTTGTCTAAGAATGAGAGAAATTTAGGGCATAGTTTTGGTGGTAGAACCAGTTTAGTTCAACCGGGGAAGTACCACCCCCACACCTATTTCTAGCGTGAAGCAGTTCTTGCGTTCTGGTGAAAGGGTGTGGTTGCTACTCCCGAGGACTGAGATGGTCGCATATGAAAGAGTGCCGGCAACCATACGCTTCCAACAAAACGCAAAAACTGCTACACGCTAAAAATAGGTGTGGCGGTTTTACTTCCCCGGGCAAACTACACTGATTCTACCACCTTTTAATTTGGTAGAGTTCACACAATTTTGAGAACTTTTCTTTAAACACTAGGGTTCCTCCTACAGGTTTCTTCCCGATGTTTCTCTTCACCGTAAAACAGTGATATTTAAATTCAAATATGCACATCATTTTAGAAAAATCAGTGATGCGTGCATAGGATTATACTTCGGATCTACGACTGAAAGCCCAAGTTTTAACCATTAGGCTTTCAGTGTTTTACTTACTTCGACTGTACAAATGATATACATCTCTTCTCTTTTCGTCAACCCATTATTGTCTCACTGCTGGGCACGGGTCTCCTCTCAGAATGAGAAAGTTTTAGGCCATAGTCCACCGCGCTGGCCAAGTGCGAATTGATGGACTTCACACACCACCGAGACCTTTTTTTTAAAGAACTCTCGGGTATGTAGGTTTCCTCACGATGTTTTCCTAGCAGTGATACTTAATTTCTAATACGCACATAAATTAGTGGTGAGTGCCTGGGTTTGAACCTCGGACCTCCCGATTGAGAGGGCAAGTTTCAACCATTGGGATATTGCTGCTCTAATGGTTAACATAGCGTTGCATAAATAAAGAAATAAGGAATTAGGAATTATAATTACAAAGTAAGAACAATTTTCTACTCTATTACTGCTATATAAGTTACAATTTTGTAATACTTATGTATTAGTTTAAAGGAGATAACAAAGATATGAGGAATTTCAGTAGAACCCTTACGAAATTTTTAATCAATCTTAGGAATTTTAAAGTCGATCCAGATGTCCGTGGATTGCATTTGCCATTTAACACTGCCATTTTACGCTGCGTCATTTGGTGCTTCTGTTAAATAAATATGGTATCGTTAATGTCTCGATATTTCGATATTCTTTTTAAAAAATAAAAAGAATATCGAATACAAAGTGGGAAGGTCTGTCAAGGTGGTAAAACCAGTGTAGTTTGACCGGGAAAGTACCACTGCCACGCCTATTTCTAGCGTGAAGCATTTCTTGCGTTTTCATTGAAGGATGTGGTTGCCGGAACACTTTTATATGAGGCGACCATGATAGTCTTCGGGAGTAGATGGAACCCATGTTCTGCATGAAGTTGATTACAGATTTCCATGGGCGGCAGTGACTACTGCCATCAAGTGGATTGCATGCTCGTTTGCTACTTCAGTCAGATAATAAAAAGTGTCAAATCATGGTCCTATGACGCTCTAACCGGCTCGATGTGATAGAAAACACAATTTAACGAAGAATTTAGCTGTTAAATAATTTATAAAAATATATTCGTCTTAAAGCACGGTAATCATTTGCCAAATTCGTTTTGACAAAACAGTAGTGTTAATTACACTGGGCCTCGTATTTTTTCATTCGAAGTAATTTATAGAAACTCCAAAGCTACTAGCAAACTTATATGAAATCCGGTAAAAGTTTCTTTAGCCAACCTCATTGACGCGGAAACCTCATAGGGTTCTTGACAAACGGATCCCCTATCGCGCTGGACCGCACTCCTCGGGGGCGCCACTGTGACCGGAATATTTTTCCCCATTATCAAGAGCGTGGACTGAATATTGCGGAGATGGAAGACATGGGTTGATAGCGTTTTGAGCAATATATGTAGTTTGGGGAGATTAGAATTGAAACTGTAGGAACTAGTATAAGTATAAGAAGGAAAGCATTTACTTACTTAAGGTAGACGGTTCACAAGCGGTGACCATCTTAATCCTCGGGAGTAGCAACGCATCCATGACTGACTTCAGATACAACCCCTGTTCTATATGAAATTGTTTTCAGGTGCCCATAGGGCTGGAGTTGTTACTATGCTCGTTTGATACTTTAACGTAATAATAAAAAAGCGGTGTATGATAATCACATATTAAACACATGGGTAAGTAAATACATATCATAGTGTGACATGTCAAGGCAAACATAAAGTAGTGACTAAGTCTTCGTTGTTTACCAGTGTATTGAGTAGAAATAACATTATTTTATTTTTATTATATTTTTGTATGAAATATACAAATTCTTTAGCCAAATCACATTGACTTGTCCAGAAGATTTGAGCCGTTCAGTTTCAGTTGGGTTCTATGATCTAACATGAAAACGATGTCGAGAATAATACTATCTTCGTAGGAAAACATTCATAAAAAAGTATTTAATGCAGATACATACATTTCACGAAACATGCATTAAACATGTCATCGCTTCCGCTTAAAACTTGTACCATATTCGGACGCCGTACATATTTTCGCTCGGTCCCACGCGTGAGATTGGTGAAAACGTGAGGAACCTGCCTTTGCTCACTTCACAAATTGTGTTCTTAGCTTTGTGAAATACCTTTAAAATCTTTCTATTTGAAACAGCATGGATGTGTAACTTATATTTTTTCCTTAATTTTTATTGAAAAAACTTATCAGTACCGTACCCAGAGGATAAGTGTCTTATCTTTTTTTTTTTGTTTTCGAGGGGGAAACCTTCCAAAGGTACCCGACGCTGTGGGAGCGACGCAGGGTTATGTGGGATTTTTACCGCACTAAAACCCCCCGGTGGCCGTCCTCGGCGCTGAAAAGGAGGACTCCGGGATCTCGAAACGACTTCAACCGGAATCCTCCGAGCGCGCTGCCCCATCGGGCTCCTCCCAGATGGGCGGCTGGGCCCACCGCTCCGTCTAGTCTTTACGACGGTATGCGACCACACATACCGCCGTCCTTCCCGGGATTGCCTGACCGAACGGTTCGAGCTCCCACTCTAGCCGTCTGCAACCCCGGAAGCCCCTTTTAGTCGCCTCTTACGACAGGCAGGGGATACCGTAGCCCTATTCTGACCCCGAGGCTACAGGGACGAAGTGTCTTATCTAAGAATGGTAACTGATTGACATTTATGTATGGGAAGTAGGTACTTAATTATAGGTAATAAATATCCAATTAAAGGCATTAAATTTTAAGTGTACATTACAAATATATAAGTCACAGTCACAGTTGCATTGCTAATTCTGTGGACTAGCAAGGTCGCCTTATATGAAGGTGCAAAGGTAGGATACGAGGCGGCCACAATACCCTTTCACTGAAACCCTTGAATACTGTTCCACACTAGAAATAGCGGTGACAGTAGTACTACTTGTAGATTCAAATAAATTCTAACACCTTGCATAATAATTACACCCTCTTCAAATACAGTACATGCCTAATATATTAGTATAGGTAATATACATTTATTTGAAAAGTTTTTTTTTCTAATTGAAGTAGCAAACGAGCATGTAGTCCACTTGATGGTGAGTGGTCACTGCCGCCCATAGACATCTGTAAACAACTCCAAATAGAACATGGATTCTATCTGAAGTCAATCACAGATGCATTGCTACTCCCGAGGACTAGGATTGTCGCCGCATAATATAGAAGAAACGCAAGAATTGTGTGCGTAAACTTTAAAGATTAAGATTATTCATGAGATATTATACTTTTATTCGCCTATATTACATTTACATATACAAAATACCTAAATTAGAAAAACATTTCGATATTTGACTTTAAAATGCTAACATTATTAAAATGTCAGAGCTATTTAAATATAAATTGAACTTATTTAAACTTAGGTAAACAACATTAAGTTTATAAATTCAACACTTCATTTCAGACACAATATTATCAATTTAAAATATAGAAGTCTAGACAACACAAGCCACCTCTTAAACGAAACTTTACATATAAAAGTACAAAGTGATGTTAAATTTCGTATTCTATGCAAATAGGGCCCTTTATCAGGCCCGAAGTTAACCCTTCTCACTTTAACAATCACAATAATAAGTGTTTCATCAAAAACTTTAGTGTTATGTAGATTTTACACTAGCTTGGAATAACAATTACGATAGAAATAGTCGTTAGACATGTAGTCTGCTTTATGTTAGTACCTAAGAAGTCATTTATTCCTTAAATATTGCATTATGATAAGTGAGTGATCGTTTTGGCCTTTTTTTTTGTTTTTGAGGGGAATCCTTCAAAAGGTACCCGACGCCGTGAGAGCGACGCAGGGTTATGTGGGATTTTTACCGCACTAAAACCCCACCTGTGGCCGTCCTCGGCGCTGAAAAGGAGAACTACGGGATCTCGAAACGACTTCAACCGGAATCCTCCGAGCGCGCTGTCCCATCGGGCTCCTCCCAGATGGGCGGCTGGGCCCACCGCTCCGTCTAGTCTTTACGACGGTATGCGACCACACATATGTAACTGTCGTATGCGCCGTCCTTCCCGGGATTGCCTGACCGAACGGTTCGAGCTCCCACTCTAGCCGTCAGCAACCCCTGAAGCCCCTTTTAGTCGCCTCTTACGACAGGCAGGGGATACCGTAGCCCTATTCTGACCCCGAGGCTACAGGGACGGATCGTTTTGGCCTACAATAACTTTTAGTAACATTTGTTTTAAAGGAAGTAGTAATAAGTATGCAGTTCATCTGATAGTAAGTGGTATGGTTAAGAAGGGAGAACGAGTATAGTTTGACCGGAGAGGTACTTGAGGAAAGGGAGATTTACGGATTTCATCGTTTCGGATCATATCTCGTCACGAAATTTCGAGCATAACCCTCTCCATAGCACGCTGAGCGACCCTAAGCCTTTATATAAGGCCTACAGTGAAAGACCACGTTTCAGTGCCATAAGTCATCACAGGCAACACACATTCTCGAATAATTTCGACTTCAGCCACTGAGGAATTGTGGATCAGAAGATACTACGTAATCTTCCGCAACGTGTGTATGTGGTCCATGGTGCTGCAGCCTTTTCGGAATCCAACTTATTCGGGAGGCTCTAAGCTAAGTAGCTTTAATCACAGCTTAACAACAAAGTTATAGAATTGGTGATGGAGATAGTTTCTACCAACTTTAAATATCACAATAATATTTCGATGACAACTTTCTATCAAATTATTATAAGCATTTTAGCTCACACGATTATATATAGTATCACATTAAATACACGAATACGTAGGGCTGTAACTGTATAAATATCCAGCGCACAGGATTATGCAGTGGATATTATTTAAACGACTGCACATATAACAGACATATTACATTTAAAGTTGGTCATGACTTGCAATAAGAGCGCGCTATCGAATAAAGCACATCTCGTTTATGCACAACGAGGTATATCTCACAAACTAAATGTATATAGTTTATATTAGTGATGTAACGCATGTTATCATTTGACATTCGCGAATGCGAATGCGAATATTCCTTTCCGACATTGGTCATCCGTGAATGTTGGTTTTTTCTGCTTTTGGTGTAGGATGCCGGAGGATATAAATTTTGGCGATCTTTTTTGTAGATATTAAGCCGAATTACATTTGCATAAATGCGACTTTTTTTGCAAAACTCTACAATTCAATATTCGCACATTTTTTGCGAATGCGAATGCGAATATTGGTTACATCACTAGTGTATGCATATTGTGCAGTGTGCAGGGATCCTAATAATGGCCTGACGTTCAAAATATGAGCGGAGCACGTTTTGCAACTTCCCTCCTCGCACAATAGTGGCTTATTTGTACAGAGTTGGGAATGACTAGAATACACTTTTGGGATAAACTTTGTGTTGTAGAATCGCTTAGATCGCCTTTCGATGTACACCTAACATGTCTTTATCTGGCGTGTCACAGC
The DNA here is from genome assembly GCA_949699795.1 of Spicauda simplicius. NCBI lineage: Eukaryota > Metazoa > Arthropoda > Insecta > Lepidoptera > Hesperiidae > Spicauda > Spicauda simplicius. The sequence goes on from OX453064.1 coordinate 2,405,005, forward strand.
TCTTGGGTTTCTATGAAAGGTAGGGATGGGTATCTAGTATATTTTTCGAGATATCGCGAGAAAAGTGTTTTTCAAGATGGCGGCCAGGGGACAAGGGTACTAACAAACTTACGGTTAAGCTTCTATTGACCCCCCACATATGTCCCAAAAATAAAATTGCGTCCTCTAAAAAATGCAAAGCTCATATAGCATTTCAATGGACTATTGATGTCTTACTACTATTGCTTATATTTCTTAATATTGTTAACACCAGAAGAAGAAAAGTGAAAAGGCATCTATCTTAAGCTGGAAATCTTGTTAGGCTACCGCCAAACATATTAACGCTCAAAATGTGTGTAAATAGTTAAATATAGATATAAATAGTTAAATAACGGTAAATTATACAATACCTACAAATATATTTATTTTATGTAAGCTACGCTCTTGTAGTATTTCATTATAATATGAAGAATACTATTTAATTCTTTACAACCCTGCGACGAAAATACTACTTAAATTAAAATATTTTTTATATTTATTTAAGTGATAAATGTACGTTAGGATTACACAACATTCGGATTTTTTATATAAAGGCACGTTCTTTATAAATTAAGTTAAATTAAGTACATTTTTTCACAAAAAAAATATTTTGAACATTATTTATTCCAATAAATGACCTTCTCTAAATGTTTGTACGCCTGTAATTATATAAATGAGAGAAGAAAGAGCGCTCAATGCAACTGAAATGTCGTTTTTCAACGAACATCTTACTCCTATGTTTTGCTACGATTAAAATTTTATATCTTTGAAGATTGTATACAACAAAATAATAATATAATCATATTAACTAATCTATGATTGAAGTAAATTAAGGGATAAATAATTATTTCACCAGCATGATGGAGAATTCCCCATATGATACGCAAAAGATTCCGGGTTCAACCCTCGGTCAAGTTTTAGATTTGGGTGTACGTGTATGCACGTGTGTCAAAGACAACTCTAGTTCTAAACGTAGTTGAAAATCTGCGGATTTAGCATTTACTTCAAGGTGGTAGAACTAGCGTAGTTCGACCGGGGAAGTACCACCGCCACACCTATTTCTAACGTGAAGCATTTCTTGCGTTTCGATAGAAGGATGTGGTTGCCAGCACACTTTCACATGAGGCGACCATCATAGTCCTCGAGAGTAGCAACGTATCTTGAGATGGAACCAATGTTCTGTATGTAGTTGATTACAGATTTCCATGGGCGGCAGTGGCCAATTACCATCAGGTGGACTGCATGCTCGTTTGCTACTTCAGTCAGATAAAAATAAATTAAAACTACAAAGCATTTTAGTTCAGACTTGTTGAAAAACTTACAAAAATCCTTGTAATGTTTTCGTTACAAATGTGTCTACATTCGTTCAAACAAGGATATCTGGGCCTGCTCTTGTGTTGGTAAAGTTGCAAATCCCACCTGCAAGTTGCGCTGCGATAAATCGAGGATCATAGTTCGCAAGAAACGAATCGGTAGAGTTAGAGCTGTAGAGTTCGCGTCGCAAATGATAACGCGATAGAGCAGACAGAATAATTCGTGTTGGAATAATAATATCTCTCTATTTGTCTAAGGTAAGGCTGTTTATGCATTCTACTACGAATAAGTTGTTGAGTGCATTCAACTATACAAAGTCGTACTTTGACATTGATCGCTGGGTAATTTCTAGAATATATTTTTTTCCATATCGAACTAGTGTATTTTTATCTAGAAAATAAATATAAATAAAAGAAAAAATACGGTGTTCACCCTATAATTACTTGAGGTTCTTTTACTTGTATCGCGAGCTGTAAAAGTGTCCGAAACGTACATGCGTGTTAGGAAAACAATCGATGACACGCCCGCACGCTAGCCACCAAGAAACTGTACCAAGTTAAATTTTCTAGACACGCGTGGGAGCTATATACCGTAGTAGGAAACAAAAAGCATGCGTGATAACAAAAGAGGCCCTAAACCCTTTTTCAAGCAATACGCTATATTTTTTTAAATGAGACTATCTACACCCAGATGACATTTTAACACAAATTAACAATTTAATTTATATCCAATAATTGTGATACTCGTCACTGTATGAATTTGCCTCCTGGCTAGATCTAGACGGATCTATAAATTAGAAAACTTTCTTCAGTTATAGGAGTAAATATTTTCTTCTCCTCGGGAAACATTCATTCAACTATGTTTAAGAACTGTAGCACGCCTAAGCTTAAAACAAGATTGTTAGACCACCTGGAGGATTAATAAAGTGAGACATATATTTATTTTCTGGGAAAAATCATTCATAAGTTGCCAGAAAACATTTATCCAGTTGAAACATAAGAAGTAGACAGGCTTAGCATCTAATAAGAGTGGAGTATTATATCTTTATGGATCATAAGAACAACTAAGTAACAGTTTTAGTGCGCTGTTCGCCTTTAGTGTGCAATGCTTGTGAGATTTCCAATTGCTACATAGCAACATTGTGTTTTACGGTCTAAACTTGAACCGTTATTAACGTTCTGGATTTTATACTGCACGCGTGTAAAGAAAGTAACAATGTAAGGTGGAGACTATCTACTTGCAACGTGTAAAAATATAAGATTTTAAATTTTTCAATAAAGAATAAACTAAATAAAAATGAAAATTAACGAAAATTAAGTGCACGCAAAATTCGAACTTGGCCAGCGCGGTGGACTACGGCCTAAAACTCTCTCATTCTGAGAGAAGACCCGTACCCAGCAGTGGGACAATAATGGGTTGACGAGAGAAGAGAAGAAGTGCACGCCATTGTTTGTGGCTATGCAACACAAGAGCAGTCGTTGGTGTACTTTTGAAATATCAATCATCTAATTTGTTAGTTAGTTAATCACGGAGATAGCTTTAGTATAATACAAATTTCACATACACATAGGCAAAAGTCCCTTCCTTAAATACTTGGAGCATAAGTTAAGTTTGTCTATAGCTAATCTTACTAATAATATAAAAAAAGTTTATTTCCTACGTATCTATGTACACTAAGTGTCAAAAATATATCAAAAAACAAAAACCATAAAACTAAATCAAAAAATCTTCGCAAATTAATCTCGTAACATAACCTAAGGGTGTAGAATACCGCATTAAAAACTCAGTCGAATATTCCAACAGTTGCCGCGGGCAAAAGAAAAAGCAATTCGAGTGGCAACGTGGAATGAAAAAAGTTCATTCATTCAGTGTCGAGTGCGGATGTACTTAACGAGGTCAAGGTTTGTTATTAGTCCTGGACTTGTTTATGTTTGTACGTGGCTACATGATTTGTGTTTTTATTGAAGTGAAACTTCTTTAGGCGCATGAGGGTAAAATTTTTACAGATGAAACGTCACGCCGGTATGCAACGGAAGTGTCGGAAAAGAGAGAGAGAGTGATCGGACCGATTGAGAGAGAGAGTGAGAAGGATTGAGAGAAAAAGTGAGACAGAGCGAACGTCGTATCACGCCTTTTTCCCTTCCTCTTAATCTTGGAAATTTAAAGTTTTAGATTTGTATAAATATAAACAAGATTTATAAATTAGTTCGCCAAAGAAGTTTCACTTCTGACATGTGTACTTTGTACGCACGCATGTTTTTTTAATTATGTGAAAGTAGGAAATGAGTATGCCGTTCACCTGATAGTAAGTGGCAACTGTCAGCCATGGTCATCTGGTAATGGTATCATGGTAATCAACCCCAGATACCTTACCTTACCTGATGTACCCACAGATCCGTTGCTGTTAAGAATTAAGTTGGAAAAGCATGGCTACCTTGCCATACCCCTCAGATCAGAACAAAGCAGGGCTTAACCCTGTTATTAGGCTGCCAGGTATGGTGGTGCTGTCTCTGAAGTCCAGGGTTGCCAGACTCCCAATTTTGGTGGGACGTCTGGCAACCAAACTGGATTTTTTCATCAAATTAAATATCCCGCGCGGGACAGGCGCAGTCCCGCTTTTTGGGAAGGACCGGATATATGCAAAGAAGAGCGTCGCCAAGTGCAAATATATCTGGTGGTCGCCAAACCTATACAAATTTAAGTCGATCCGCAGTTTGTTGTCAGTTGACCAAAAAAAGGTCGCCAAGTCCTCCGGCCCTCCTACACCAAGGAGAAGCGTAGAGCCCTTTAGTAGCGCAAGGACTGCTGTCTTGCTTTTGATTATGAAGCCCCGCTTTTTTCATCCAAAAAGTTCCCAAATCCCGACTTATTAAAAAAAAATTGGCAACGCTGCTGGAGTTCAACTAAGGACTAAGGACACACACCTTTATATGTTACATATCAATCTTAAAAACATTGGTAGAAAGTAATCCTAAAAATAATCACGAAATCTAGCAATTTTCGCTGCTGTGCATTGTGAACTCTTAAGTCAGCTCTTTGATTGCCACCGCGTTTTTATTTAGTTTTTAACATTGACTTAGAGCGCAGACACGCAAATTAAGTAATACTTAGTTTCGATTTAAGCAAAATTTGTAATGATCATTTTTGATTATATACCTTTAATATAACTAGGTATTCAGTCTTTTATGTATGCTCTTGCCTGTGACGCAGTGAGTGCGCGTAATTATGTCTTTCTAACGTTTACGTAAATTTAAGTAACATACATATATTTTTTTATTTTAGCACATATTATTAATTTTGAACAAAATTATTGATTTATACTATAACTTTGCCTTTCGAACTATGTAATATAGGTTCTAATTAAGGCAATGAAATATAAGATATCATACATCTCTATCTTAATAGTGTTGTTAGATAAATACATACGAGCATACGAGTAGTAGGATTAAAGAGAATAATTGTTGATGCGACGATTTAACAAATTGGGTTTTAAAACAAAACACATGTTACAAGAAATAAAAAGCTGGTTCTTTACATAATTCCCGCTTGAGAAGTGCACGAAAACTTTAAAATGCAAAGATTTTCTGTGTAAATACGCCGTTACTTGAGATTTCCAACTGCTTTCAGCTCTGAAAATTCCTTACAAGCCATCGGGCTATTATAACTGCGGATGGTTTGAGAGCTTTCAGGCTTCATTTCTTATTTATTAAGGCTGCAACGCTCGCTCATTAATTCAAAGTGAATTCTGCGGGTAGTTTTAAAATATTAAGGGCTTTTATCAATAGGAATTATGGCGGAATGGGAATTACCTATGTGCTGTATTTTTGTTTCTATCGTCAACCCATTATTGTCACCGCGCTGGTCAAGTGCGAATTTCTAGTTTATAACAGTATTTCTCATGTACGTGAATCGTCGAATTAAGAATTTTATACTATTTTCAACGTTCCTGCGAAGTTATTTTTGTCTGTGTTTTAGCTTAAAAATAGTTAAAGGTTTGATTTTGCAAAGAGATGGACTGTACAAGTTGGGGATGATGAATATCTTTTGACGGTTTTAGTGACTTAAAATTATAATAATTTAATGCTGAACTGTACTAATTAAAAATCATTTATTAAATACATATATTTAATATTAATTGTTATATAAATTTTGTAAGCATTGACCAGTGGAATATTGCAGACGGACATACTTTTATATATCTAATTTAATACTCCCATGTTTTACGAACTAAAATTGAAAGCGTTACTTTGTTGATATTTATATCGGAATAAATCAAAAATACATTAACGCCTCGTGCATTAACATTCGAGTCAGCTGAGCAAGGCTTAAGCTGGTTTAAGAGAACTGTTTAAAATTTCCACCTTAATCTTCAAGGCGAAGGCTTCGCTTAGGATTAAGACTTCAGATTGCGCTATAAATATCGTATTTATTTGTTTTATATTATTGCCCATTTTCTAAGTTCATGACAAAAAATGGTCGGTAGAAGAGGTAAGTGCTTTGTGCCTGGCTTGGAGGGTTTGGGAAGGCAGACATTCTTAATGGGTTGATACTTATTTCTTTGAAAGGAAGGTATTATCGATCTCAGATAGACTTCCTACATCATTCTGGTTTAACGAAACCAAAAATGAAATCAGTTTTTTTTCTGATTGAAGTAGCAAACAAGCATGCAGTCTACCTGATGGTAAGTGGTCACTGCCGCCCATGGACATCTGTAAGAAGCTTCAAATAGAATATGGGTTCTGTATAAAGACAATCACAGACGCGTTGTTACTCCCGAGGACTATAGTGGTTGCCTCATATAAAAGTGTGCCGGCAACCACACCATTCTATCGAAACGCAAGAAATAAATTATGCTAGAAATAAGTGTGGCGGTGATACTTCCCCGGTCAAACTGCACTGGTTCTATCACCTGTCAATTAATGTAATTTTTAAATAACAGCCATTTTTAATGTATACATATGTAAATGCCAAAAGTTCTTGGGATGGATAAATTTCTTTACATGAGACTCCCTTAAACATTACAGGCACGTGCTTATACTCCTGTTATTGCTTGAAAAATGAAAATCGCAGACATAAAATTGTGTTATGAAATCTCATACGAAACCGTTTAAGTGCAGAGACGCGTGACTAAATACTTAATTAACAATCCTAACATTGTACCGAATATTCAAAAGCTGTATCGAAAACATTGTTCCTTGATTTAGCTGACGAAAACATTAAATTATAAACACTTTGATCACATCAAAATCACAAAACCGAGGGTAATACGCTTCGCTTGCAACGGAGCTGATTTTTGCTAAAAGCCCTTAGGGTGACTATACACTAGCTTTATTGGGACGCGCTATAAAGAAATACTGAAGCGAAAATCGCAGAATACATGAATAAAAAATACGGGTAAGCCAATGCAAGGGAGAGGATGTTAACTTAAAAATATTAAATTAAGTCTGTTTTCCGGGTTTTAAAGTACTAGGTATGTAAAATGAGGGAGCTCCAACCGTTTGGTCTGGCGACCCCAAAAAGGACGGCGGTATGTGTGGTTGTAAGTATACTGTCATGAAGTCAAGATGGAGCGGTGAGCCCAGCCACTCATTTGGGAGGAGCCCGATGGGGCAACGCGTTCAAACGACTCCGGTTGGAGGTTAACTTTGGAGATCCCGGAGTCCTCTTTATGGAGCTGAGGACGGCCACTGGGGAGGTTTTAGTGTGGTAAAAATCCCAAGTAACCCTGCGTCGCTCCTACGGTGTCGGGTACCTTTTGAAGGTTTCTCCCTCGAGAACAAAAAAAGGTATATAAAATGTTTCTTTATCTTTAGTGGAATTTTATGTGTCACTAGTAGACAAAAAAGGGGTTTTCTCTACAAATTGCGAGAAATATCAAAATAATGAATTTAGATTTCTGCGATAGATCTGAGTGTTTGTATAGTTGAATTTGTGTGTAACGTATGGCGCATGGTAGAGATTGTAGGCTAGATTTTAAAGTGCACCAGTTCTGTTTTTATGAAAATAGCCTTATTCACCTTTTAAACACCTCCTAAACACCTTTTATATTAGGGTTACAGTCAACAATTGACCTTTAATAATAAGCTTCGATTTCTATATGGGAGGCTTATATTATTTATATCTAGACTTTGCCCAAGAATTTAGTTGATAATAATCGCAACAAAGACGTCCGTTTGTAGTCGCCCTAAATGCCTTCAACCGGGCTAAAAGCTACAAGTACGCCGTATTAGGCTGCGGTTGGCGAGCTCATGCTTACCAAAGGATCTGCCTAAAAATGTATGGCATATTTAAAATTTAAGTAATAACACGCAAGTGGTGCGGTAAGCCTTGTACATTACTTGAGATGAGGAAGGCTGGTAAGATATTTATCTCTGTGGCAAAAAGGAATTCTAGTACACTTTGCAAAAAGTACAAGCGAAATGTATTATTAAGAATGTTGACATGTTTGATGTATACATTTTATATGAAGTAGTATCATACGTGGTTGATTTGGGAAAAAACACTATTTTATATGCAGTTGATAACAGATGTTCATAGATGGAAGTGACCACTTATCATCAGGTGGATATTTACATTTCGTCCCTGCAGTTACGGGATAAGAATAGAGCTACGGTATCTCCTGCCTGTCGTAAGAGGCGACTAAAAGGGGCTTCCGGGGTTGCGAGTGGCTATAGTGGGAGTGAGCCGTTTAGTCAGTCGACCCCGTGAAGGATGGCGTTATGCGTGGTCACATAGACTAGACGGACCGGTGGGCCCAGCCGCCCATCTGCGAGGAGCCCTATGGGGCAACACGCTCAGAAGACTCCGGTTGCGTACCTTTGGAGATTCCGGAGTCCTCGAAGTAAAAATCCCACATAACCCTGCGTTGCTCCCACGGCGTCGGGTACCTTTTGAAGGTTTCCCCTTCGAAAAAAAAGGGGAACTACATGTTGGTTTGCTACTTAAAATCTATGAAAAGACGTCATGTATTTTAAATATGCTCAGAATGTTAAAAAAAACCGATGCGTGACTGAGATAAGCACCTCAAATCCCCAGTCTGTCAAAAATTCTAACCCATAAGACTTTTGCCATCTCAGATTCTTTATCTTAACTGATACCTGTAAATTGAGTTCCTCTTTTATCACAGACATTACGTCATCCGTTCGGCAAATCCTCAAATTTGATGTGACGGTGCCACCATAGAGATCCAGAGAAAAGCTATATATTATGTACCTAAATATATACACATAGATACCATATACGTTATGCGCGCCCCGAGTGCGGGCGCGTGCCGACGACACCACATAAATTCCGACGGTCAAGTGAGTTTGAACATGGCGCTGCATGGGTTTGAAACATTTTTATGGTATTATTCGATTTGATTCATTTTGACGACTTGTTACGTCATTGATTTTCATACTAATTCATTGATATAGAAATACCCTAGATACACAGTCTCGAACAAAAATGACACCTAAAACTGTCGTCAAATGTACGTAGTTATTTATATATGGTCATAACGACAATATATTTTTGCAATACAACCTTACGTCAATGACTTAAAGTTGTATTTACAACGCCTTAAGCAAAATGCAATAAAATTTCACGACGCTCTACTACTTGAAATGAGCGCTCAATTTTGTAATTGACTGCTCTTTTTCGTTGGACATTTTTGTAACGGTCAATGTCTATCGTGGGTTTTTCTATATTAATGTACTAATTGTATTTTCTTCTATGTCTAACGTTTTTTATAATTTGGTAATAGCAAAAACTGTGCAGGACACGTGATGGTAAGTGACCAATGGGTACCTGCAATCAAGATAAGAGTCAGATGGAGTCCTATCTGTGGTCTGTTAAAGATACGCCACTTCTGGGGATCAAATTGGACCGATTCTAAGTACATAGGTACTATACATATGTATTTCATTTACCACACCCTCCAAAGCAGAAGACAGTATCGTTTAATACTGCTATCATAAGTCAGAAAAGGTGTGGCAGTAGTGCCTTCGAAGTCAAACCGCTAAGGGTTCTTTCTGCCATCGCTGTGTCAGTCCATGTCTAATAGGGCGCTGACGCATATTTCATTACGAAGTTCCAATGCAAATTAAAAAATACGTGCGGCACTCGGCGACTGCCGCGGTAAAGTAATTGCATAGCATTTTTTATCAACTTATGCAATTATAATTATTTATTTATTTATGCAGTTTTTTTTTTTTGATATTAATTCAAGTTTTATTCTTTGATACTATATACTTTCTCACAAACCGCTGCTTACATATTTGTCCGATTTCCGAGCAGCTCGTCTCGATCCGTGCGAGCTTCGTACTGTCGTAACATATACATACGTTAAGCAAACGCTCGGCCGCGCTACATGGTAGGCGGAGTGGGGCTTGTTAGGAATTTTTTGTTACGGAATTTCTTGATTCGGTCGCCGCGCTCGAAGCCTACCATAAAAGCTATGCAATAGCTAAATAAAGGATAAAATGTATACATATTTATTATTCTTGGGAGTAGAAATGCATCTACGATTGACTTCAGACAGAACCTTGGTTCTATTTGAAGTCTATTCCAGGTGTCTACGGGCGGTCCGTAAAATCAGGTGCACTTCATGCTCGTTAACTACTTCAGTCTCATAAAAACGACCTCCGAAATCAGATCAACAGTAGTACGTTCAAGCCTAACCGAATAAAATGGACGCTGCACGTTTTTCACAAAAATAAACTTTTTTCGAGATTAACTCATGCTTTTAATGGAACCGCCATTAGTACACCCGAAGCTTTTAAATCCGCCGTACCGTTGGTTTTTTATTATGATAATATATTTGATTCCGCGACGATTTTATGTTTTGACTGAGTAAAATGATACTTTTATATTAATGGACGGAACCCAACTGTTTTTATTTAATGTTTACTGAACGAATATTTGTGTATAAATGATAAATGGTTTACCGCTCGTGCTTAATTTTTAAATTTCAGAATGATACTTAATTTTTGCTATTATTTTTATTATTATAATAAGATTTAAACTGATGGAATTTAAACAAAAGATGTGAGTTATCTAAAACTATGTTGACGAATTGTATACAATTGTTCCTGGGAAACAGATTATACAACTATTGGTATTCTACCAAAAAAACATATTTGCCAGTTATACGCATTCAATCGTATTATGTGTACACGCATTTTTAAAGGCGGCAAAGGTCTATATGGTTCAATTCCGGATGCACCGGCATCATACTCACAGCACTCACACACATGTATTTAGGTTATTTGTTAGTTTTTCGTAAAAGTTAGTTTTTGTAGCAGTGAAAGGGAAAGTTAATTAGTTTATATTATGTTATACGTTAAGTCCAGTGTAATGATATTTGGATGAGCGAGGCCGAGGCACAAGCATATATGATTGCTTAACAGGTGGACCTCAATCAAGATGTGTTATTTTGTGGATAAATAAATGAAAATATTGTTTTTTTTTAATTTGATCTATTTGTGCCTACATAAATGTTAGCTGGTAGTGGGCCGGCTTCATCGCTCGAAGGACCGATAACCGATGAGGACGAAAGCTCCTCGAGTGGCGACCACGTTTAGACAAAAGGAGTACAGGTCGCCCCTCCACCGGGTGGATTGATGACCTGAAGAAGACAGTGGGAAACCGTTGGATTCAGAGGGCACAGGACCGGTTGGAGTGGTGCCATTTAGGGGACAGGGACTGTGGACATCAAAGGGCTGATGGATGGATGGATGAAAGATTAACTTTGAATTATTTTAATATAGTTGTAAACTATTTTATAAATAAGATACGAGTAGCAGTACAAGGATTTCTAATAGACATTATTAATTTTATTTTAGGGGTGGGTTTTAATATTTAAATAAACCACATGCTAAGGTATCATATTCCAAGACAAAAATGAATAATCATTGAAGTCAGATTCTTACAAGTCCATTTAAGATCTTTATATTTTGTCGTTATACATTAAATTAATTAAACGCCAAAAATATGTTCCACCCTCTATTTAGATTAAAGTTTAAAAACCTCTAGAGGCCGTGTCGACTAGTCATACAGTATTGAAGTCTGGGGAAGCATAGTTAATTAATAATTTTTGCATCACGCCTTCAGGATGGGGTAGTGAATAATATAGCGAACGTATGTCTAATTAAAAGTTTGCGCCTCGGGACATCGCGCTGTGAGGGCGAGCCCTTCCTACCGTATGTTTTATTATTGAGGTCGGCAAATTATGTTGACTTGCTGTATACTTCGTAAATAAGTTATGAGGTTTAATTTGAAAATATTTTATTTGGAAAATCATTCCCATGTTTCAATTAGGCGAAGGACTAGGCGAAAAATTTTTAACCTTGATGCCGTTCAAATGTTTTAAAGCAGTCCAGTACTTTATTATTAACTGAATTCAGCAAAGAATGTATTTTAATATGTCGACTTTCCTTCTTTTGTATTTGTGTATGTATGACATTATAGAGGACAAGAGAGAAATAAAAAAATGACAATCTTTTATTAAAACTTTTAAAAATAAATAGTAAAACAATAAAAACTTTTTAACAAAAAATATCTACCGACTTCCATGTCACAAAAAAGTAAAAAATAATTTAAATATATTTTGGTCTAGGACATACTCAGTACTTAGTACATAGTCCTGAAGTCGGTGCTCGACATATTTCGCTGGACGACGGTAACTACGTCCTATATGAGCACCGACTTCAGAACTATGTACTAAGTACTGAGTATGTTCTAGACCAAAATATATTTAAATTATTTTTTACTTTTTTGTGACATGGAAGTCGGTAGATATTTTTTGTTAAAAAGTTTTTATTTTACACTTTTTAGTGACTATATTTTTATGTTTGTATTTAAATAAAGCCTCTAAGTTTGCTTTGTGCATCTACATATTCACAAAAATTAAACATAAAACACTTTTACAATTCATACAAACAGGGCGCCCCCTCTGGAAGTACCCCTCCATCATCAGGGTTGAGGAGTTGAAGGTCAAATTTTTCATCTTATATTGTTGCTTAGTAATCTTATAACATATACGTTAGTACCAGGTGGCTAACTTCTATGGCTCAGGCTTGCAGTACCCTGCATCATCAGGGTTTAGGAGTTGAAGGTCAAAATTTTAATTTTGTGCCTCTGTTTGGTATTATTTTTACATACCCGTAAGCACCAAACTGCCAACTCCTATGGTTTAGAATTGAAGTACCCCTTCATCATCAGGGTCGAGGAGTTGAAGGTCAAAATTTTAATTTTGTGCCTCTGCTTAGTATTATTTTTACATAACCGTAAGCACCAAATTGCCAACTCCTATGGTTTAGGATTGAAGTACCCCTTCATCATCAGGGTTGAGGAGTTGAAGGTCAAATTTTTGATTTTATATTTTTGCTTAGTATTTTCTTTACATAACCGTAAGCACCAAATTGCCAACTTCTATGGTTTAGGATTGAAGTACCCCTCCATCATCAGGGTTGAGGAGTTGAAGGTCAAATTTTTCATCTTATGTTTTTGCTCAGTAATCTTATAACATATACGTAAGCACCAAATGGCTTATTCCTATGGTTTTGGCTTTAAGTACCCCTGCATCATCAGGGTTGAGGAGTTGAAGGTCAAATTTTTGTCCCATGAATTTGCTTAACAATTTCATTATATATTCGCAAACATCAAACGACCAACTTTTATAGTTCAGGCTAGCAGTACCCCTGCATCATCAGGATTGAAGAGTTGAAGGTCAAATTTTTCATAGTAAATACCTACATAGTAATTTTATTCTATATTTTACTCAATTGGACTTCTCCAGCTAAGGTTCGGCCGACTATCACTAATTTTATTATTTTGCTCCAAAAAGTTGAAGATCCTATGATTAGAACCTTATCAAACTCTTATTAGACTACCCCTGGAGTACATCCTTTCTAATAAAAAAAGAATCATCAAAATCGGTTGGCGGGATATTGAGTTATTCATACATTTATCGCGTACATTGAAAATGCAAATTTAAGACTTATGCGTTTTTCTTATGGATGCCCTAGTCAAAAAAATACTAAAAAAAAATGGGACCCTATGACACGCACTACCTTTCAAATAAAAAAAAAAAACATCTAAATCGGTTCACCCAGTCCGGAGAAATGAGGTAACAAATATAAAAAAAAAAAAAAAAAAAAATACAGACGAATTGATAACCTCCTCCTTTTTGGAAGTCGGTTAAAAAAATAAAATTAAAAGTAACTTAGGTTTAAAATTTAAAAAAAGTTTAAGATTGTTTGAGACACTTAGTCCGCTGCTCAAGATTGTTGAGACATAGGCCTCCGCTGCAAGATTGTTTGAGACATAGGCCTCCCCCTATGGACCTCAAAAGGCTGATGGATGAATAGATGGATGTGAATATATGGGACTAATTTAAAATTAATTTCTTTTCTATTATTTTATTATATATTATAAAACAATACACCAAATGTTTAGCACCCCTGCATCAGTCAGACTGCGGTAGCCCGGAGCTGTTGTATCATGCACAAGTCGACTGTCGATTCCCTTTCACATAATAATATGTATGAAAAACCTATATGTATTCTGTTTCATTTGGGTTTATCAATTTAGTTTATGTAGATCAGTTGTAAGTTTTGTAAGATTAATTAAATATGTTATTTTGATACAATATCCCCAAGTTTCATAACTAGTCAATATTTATTAAAGTATCTTTCATTTTATCCGATTGAAATGGCAAACAAGCATGCAGTCCAACTGATGGTAAATGGTCACTACCGCCCATTTGTAAGTAATTTCATATAAAACAAGGATTAGGGAACGATCACAAGTGCATCGCTATTGCCAAGAACCAATCGCCGCCTTATATAAGAGTGAGCCTTCAATATGTCCTGCTCATTAACATTTAATGTGGTTTTCATCTCCGTTGCTTAAAACTACGTTGTTACAATTTATGTTATAAAAATCTAGGCAATTAATAATAAAAAAACTAACAACCTTATTAAAAATCAAATGAATCTCTGAACATAATCAATTGGCGTCGAAAAAGAAGAAGTAAAAAATTGTTTTCGTTGCACTTCACTCGACCTGAAAATATACACGAATCATTATGTAGCATACCATCTGTAAAATTTCGAAAATATAGTTAGCATTACGTGATGAGGTAGCAAAGTGTGAACCGTCAAAACCGCATCCATCAGTCCCGCTGCACCAAATTGCATCGTCACCACTCGGCCCTCACAAAGCAACGGGCCATCATCCATTTAAAAATCTGTCTCTGCTTACAACCGCTGAAACTTTGGATTTGAGTCATTTTTTTTATTTGACTGAAGTAGCAAACGAGTATGCAGTCCACCTGATCTTAAGTGGTCACTGCCGCCCATCGACATCTGTGAGAACCTTCATACAGAACATGGGTTCTACAAGCTCATGTATGAAAGGATATTCATTTTGCTTTAGGACCAGCTGTGGCGCGTGCTTTAAAAACAGCAATTATTCAAAGAGGACCGATAGCAGCTGACATAAGCGCGGTGCGTTGGGCACACAAACTTTTTTGGCGGAACAATTTTTTTCTAAATAAAAGATGCCTACTTTTCTCTTTACAACATCAGCCATCTACAAATCCCGCCAAAATCAGCCCAGCAGCTTTAGACATTAGTAAAGGATTTAAAATCTTTACAAAATATAACTATATTATTTCAATTGTACATTTACGTTATCGACTTACTTACCGCATTCACCCAACTTAACATTAAATGTGTCAGTCTAATGCATAATCCTCTCATAATTATGACAGTACATTAACTCCATACATTTCAAAGCCCAAGTCTACAGCATACTAGTAAAAGCAAGGCATAATTTATGGAAATGGGTTACAGTAACAGACATACCTATGACGACGTTTGCGACAATTATGCATCTGCACTTTGCGATTTGAAATCGGCAAACGGTGAGCTTTTAAGCTCTCTGCTGTAATATTCTTGGCCTATTTTTACCGACCTCGAAAGTGGAGTACTCTCTATCCGACTCGTGTCTATTTCGGTTTAATGTGAAGTGCGAATGAACCAGGGCCCTTATGTTTTTAATTTCTGTCTATATTTTTTAATTACAAGAGGCATCTGGCATACAGTTAGTTGTAAAGCCATATTTTTTTAAAAACGAAGTAGCAACCGTGGTCTACCTAACAGTAAGGGTAACTGTCGCCCTTGGACATCTGTAAGCAACTTAATACAGAAGAAGGGTTCTGTCTGAAGTCGATCGCAGGTGCGTGGTTACTCTCGAGGGCTAAGGTGATTGTCTCATATAAAAGTGAGCCGGCTATGACACCTTTCCATCGTAACACAAGAATTGCTTTACGCTAGAATTAATGGTAGTATCGCCCAGGCCGGACCATATACATGCATTTTACAATCTTTTAATATATTTATGGATTTACCTATCGTTAAACATCTAAAGTAAACTACAATTACGAGCTGCAATGTAGTGCAGAGCAGTGATAGCCTAATGGTTGAAACTTGCCCTCTCGATCGGGAGGTCCGAGGTTCAAACCCAGGCACGCACCACTGATTTATGTGCGTATTATACTTTAATTATCACTGCTTTTCGGTGAAGGAAAACATCATGAGGAAACCTACACACCCGAGAGTTCTTCAAAAAAAAAAAAGTTCTCGGAGGTGAGTGAAGTCCACCAATTAGCACTTGGCCAGCGCGCTGGACTATTGCCTAAACTCTCGCATTCTGAGAAAAGACGCGTGCCCAGTGGGACAATAAAGCGTTGTACCTCCCCCCCCCAAACATCTCTTGCCCCGATATGAACGATGATCAGTATGGTATAAGGACATGATAAAGATTACTAATCATTGCGCGTTTTATTTCTCTACCACTTTTCAATTTTAGTGTAGATTTTACACTTTTCCGCACAGAATCGGCATTAACTTTACGATCCCGATCGATCGGTCGGGACGTGACGTGTTTCCTGATTTCCGCTAAGTGTAAATTTGATAGGTTTTTTATAATTCCGAGTAAAAAACGCTGTGCAGTAAATAACCTTTTTACGCTCTGGTTTACGTGTTATTCATGAGGCTTTTATTTTCAGAAAGCGCTGATTCTCTGATAAAATCAGCGGCAGTAAACTGTATTTTGATGATGGTTTAAGTAGAATTTATTTTTGATAACATTATTTATGTATGTATTTGGAAATTAATTATTAAATATTTACATTTTTATGATGTAACGTAAATGTTGCTGCTGGAAAGAAATATCTTTAAAATGCAACTTAACACTGCAAGGAGTTTTGAAAATTTACCACATTTTTAATTAGATGGTCTACTGGCATGGTGTCTTGTAAAAAAATATTTTCTCTGAAAGCTTTTTCATTATATAACACGAAAGGTATAAACGAGCGTGAAGTTCACCTGATTGTAAGTGGTCACTGCCGCTCATGGACATTCGTAATCAAACTCAGATAAGATCAAAGTCGTACTCGTTAGTCACAAATGCGCTGCGATGTCTCGCTTATCGCACCTTTTGGATCAGAGCAGCGCATAACAATCCTGATGTTAGGCAGAAATAGGTATTGTCCCTGTAGTTCCGGGACCAGAATAGGACTACGGTACCCTCTGCCTGTCGTAAAAGGCGACTAAAAGAGGCTTCCGGGGTTGCGGGCGGGAAGAGTGGGAGCTCGAACCGTCCGGTCAAGTGACCCCGGGAAGGACGGCGGCATGTGTGGTTGCATGTTGCTGTAAAAAACAGAAGGTGCGGTGAGCAGTTCACGCCCACCAGAGAAGAGCCCGATGGGGCACACGCTGAGGACACCGGCGGCGGTCAAGTGGAGTTCCCGGAGTCCTCTTCGCAGCGTCGACGTCGGCCACCGGGGGGGTTTTAGTGCGGTAAGAATCCCACATAACCCGCGTCGCTCCCACGGCGTCGGGTACTTTTTGAAAGTTTCCCCCTCGAAAAAAAAAAAAGGCAGAAATAGTGTATGGCGGTGGTGGTTCTGGAGTTAAACCATAAAGAGTTCTACTGCTTACATCGTTATCGTAAACCAATCTTCTATGTCAGAATTTGACTTATATACCTGCAGATTTCAGCTGTAATTGCATTATCCCCAAACATTTTAGGACGATTGTTTGTTAACATCGTTGATCGCGTCAAAGCCAGCGCCTGACATTCCAGCGCATTACGTCCGACAACGCGCGAGGCGCTCCACAACTGGGAACTAAGCGATTTTGGCGTTTATTTCGAGGGCCCTTAAATAGATATACGTGTTAGGGGACGTTGGATGCGTGTGTTACATAGCATAGCGGAAGTTTGCAATGCAGATTGGCCAGTTCAGTGAAAATGCAAATAGGTGCGGCCCGTTGTGTGAGCGCCGTGTTTCGTATTTAATTTAGGCAGCTTTTAACGGCTGCATATAACGTTGTAAAAGGTTTTTGAGATATATTCTTTTATATGTTTTATAATTCAGGTTACACTCACAAAAACCAAATATCTCAACAAATAATAATTTTGTAGCATAAGCAACCCTTGTAAGTGATTTTAATTTACAATAACATTCTTTGCAATGCGTCCCTAAACTTTAAAATTAGCTTTCTATGACACTTCTAGCATAAAGAATAATGTAACACCATATCAACATAAGCTACTGAGTGACTCAAAAAAAGACAATGAGGTTTACCTATTTTGTTACCCATGTAAAAACAAGATGGCACATAAAAAAAAAGATATACAAAGAAAAAAGACAAACCCACTGAGTTTCTTGCCGGATCTTCTCAGTTGAGGTCGTCCGATCCGGTGGTAGTGTAAAAAAAATATATTTAAATGTAACTGACAATTTGTAAGCGCCCCCGAAGGCCTATGCAAAATAAAGACATTTCATTTTATTTTATTTCATTTCATTTCATTTCTATGAGTTTGTACCTATGAGTATGAGTGTTTCTTCTTCACTCACCTTCTAGAGCAGGGAACATATACATGATTGTATTTAATAAATTATGTATACATAAAACTTATTATTATACTCATATCTATATAGATATGATATCCATATGTAAAACATAAATCGATTGTTTCGAATAACATAAATCGACATTTCTTCGTGTAGAGTCGAATCGCCATATTTTTTTACTTAAGTGCTCCAATTCGTACCTTTTCAATTTGTTATATATGTCGGCGCGACACCGCGCATTTATGAAAAACACGTCGTTGATAATAATTATTTTAGTTAGTTTAAAGATCGAAAATTGTTTGTTTATTGAATTAGCAATATTTAATGATTTTTAGAATTGTAATTATATAATGAAAAAGATTCTTGTTTAACCGTCGAAGCGGTCGGACCTCCTCAATTGTGAATAAATCGAAAAAGTTTATTCCTGTGTTTTACTTGAAATCTTCAAGAATAGACAGTAATGAAGACTCCTCGACCATCCTGACGTCACATCACTCATCTCACTTCGTTATATATCTAAAATTATAATAGGAACAGCGGAGTACTAGATCTACATTTAGAGACTAAAATTATTAATCTAATTTATTGCGAAACAAATTATTTGTACCACGCCCCTACAAATTCACAAATATGCTGTAATTAAGTCAACAATTTCGTAATTATTCTGATGTGGATAATTACTGCCCTAATGCAATAGACAAATAATAAATTGACACATAAATTTAGTAATTTTCTAACTAGAAACAATTCAATTTATGGCTCCGGTATCTCGCGTATTGTAACGTGGATTTGCAAACTGAAAATTATTGTGTTTATTGAACTAATGAGAGCGTTCTGTAATTTATTGGCAGCAAATCGGATTAAATCGGTGTGAAAGTGGTTAAATGGAAAATAGTAATTTAGACGTAAGTAGTACGATTATCCACAACAAATCCTTTACAATTAATGTTCCTACTTCATGTTCATGGTGGTATTACATGCTTTTTAGTATATTCTATTAGAGTAGTGATAGCCAACTGGTTAAAACTTGCCCTCTCGATCGGGAGGTCCGAGGTCAAACCCAGGCACGCACCAGTGATTTATGTGCGTATTAGAAATTAATTATCACCCGAGAGTTCTTTATAAAAAAAAAAATCTCGGAGATGTGTGAAGTCCACCAATTCGCACTTGGCCAGCGCGGTGGACTATCGCCTAAACTCTCTCATTCTGAGAGAAGACCCGTGCCCAGCAGTGGGACAATAATGGGTTGACGACGATGCAAGTCACGAATGAATTGATGATACTTAATATAATGATCGATGATATAGAATCACGCGAATATAGTCGCAGGTACAGCTTGTTTATAATTTTTTTTTTTTTTATTTGACTGAAGTAGCAAACGAGCATGCAGTCCACCTGATGGTAAGTGGTCACTGCCGCCCATGGACATCTGTAATCAACTTCATATAGAACACAGATCACAGATGCTTTGCTACTCCCGAGGACTATGATGGTCGCCTCATGTAAAAGTGTGCCGGCAACCACACCCTTCTATCGAAACGCAAGAAATGCTTCACGCTAGAAATAGGTGTGGCGGTGGTACTTCCCCGGTCGAACTGCACTGGTTCTACCACCTTCAAAATATAATAAACAAGCTGTACCTGCGACTATATTCTTTATTGCGACTATATTTATTATAGTTAGCCTTCATTGCCTATATGGTGACTCTCTCAACAAATTTATATTTTGTATATAGAGCCTCCCTCAACATCACATATTGTAAGGCTTGTATATGTATTGAAAATTGCAGTATTGTAAATTAGCAGATAATGGCACAACAAAATCAATTTGATGATAAATTCGATGTCCAAGCGTGAAATAGAGGATAAAAGCCCGTGTGAAAGTCACGAATGGATTGATGATATAATGGATTGCGCGAACAAAGTCGCGGGTACAGCTTGTTTATTATGTATTAATTAGCCTTCATTGCCTATATGATGACTCCCTCAACAAATTTACATTTTGTATATAGAGCCTCCCTCAACATCACATATTGTACGGCTTGTATATGTTGTCAGTTGCAGTATTATAAATTAGCAGATAATGGGCATAACGAAATCAATTTGATGATAAATTCGAAGTCCAAGCGTGAAATAGAGGATAAAAGCCCGTATGAAAGTCACGAATGGATTGATGATATAATGGATTGCGCGAACAAAGTCGCGGGTACAGCTTGTTTATTATATATTAATTAGCCTTCATTGCCTATATGGTGACTCTCTCAACAAATTTACATTTTGTATATAGAGCCTCCCTCAACATCACATATTGTACGGCTTGTATATGTATTGTCAGTTGCAGTATTGTAAATTAGCAGATAATGGGCATAACAAAATCAATTTAATGATAAATTCGAAGTCCGAGCGACATACAATGCGGGGTTGTCACGATAATTGTGATTTACAGTTAGTTGGTCAATTTAACGGCTTTTATCTGTCAGATCTAATATTATTTTGTAACGTTATTTGAAATGTAAAAGGCTTTGAACTGTACATGTACCATCATGTATTACTAAAATTCCTGCTATATAATAACTTATTAAAGTCTTTAATTAAAATTGATCGAATAGAAAATAACAATGGAATGTTTTCATAACATTCATAATTATGTTCATCATAATCATAATTATGTAGACAAATGTTAGAACTCTGCGGTGTACTTTTATATTAGGCGACTATATTAGTTTTTATCTGATTGTAGCAGCAAACGGGCATGCAGTCCACCTGATAAGTGGACACTGCCGCCCATGGACACCTGTAAGTAACTTCATATAGAACTTGGGTTCTATCTGAAGTCAATCACAGATGCTACTCCCGAGGACTATGATGATCATATAAAAGTGTGTCGGCAACCACACCCTTCCAACGAAACGCAAGAACTGCTTCACGATAGAAATAGGTGTGGCGGTGGTACTTCCCCGAACTACACTGGTGCTACCACCTTCAACCTTAGTCCTATAGAGTTGCAACGCATCTGTGATTTAGTTGTAATAAAACTCCTGTTTTCTAAGCAGTTGTTTACAGATGTCCATGAGCAACAACGAACACTTACTATCGGATGCTCGTTTGCTATTTTAATTGTGTAAAAAACTAGTTGACGCGGCGAACTTCGTTCCGCCAAAAATAAAAAATGTAAAATTATCAGTGTTTCTCCACTTTATTATACATGTATTATACATAAAAACCTTCCTCTTGAATCCCTCTATCTATTAATGAACTACATTAAAATCCGTAGCGTAGTTTTAAAGATCTAAGCATTCGTAGAGATAGACAGCGAGAAGCGACTTTATTTTATACAATGTAGTGATGATTTATAAACTAAATCTAATCTATATCTTGGGAGAAAATTATTTTCACATGTTTTAGTGATGAGGCTGTTACACTTATACCTTCCATTACATTCCAACATAGACCTTTTTGGAGTAACAAACAAGCTTGCAGTGGTTGCATTTATTCACATCTGGGGCCGATAGATACATGTGATCAATTACAAATAAGATATGATTTTAGACTAGTATTATCGCGGAATTGATACATTATAATTCGGCCAGTACGGCGAAATATATTTGGTGGAAATATCGGCAAAAAGAATTTTATAAGAATTCATAAACCGCATACCGTGATAATCCGTTAAGTACGTATTATAATGTCCTACCAGAGGTCGGTCGGCAACAGAGGCGTTGTTACTCCAGAAGGCTTTGTTGCCACAGACTTCGCACCAGTACATAAAACTTCCGTTATTTGGCAGATAAGGTCTGAGAATAGTGCTGACTGAGTCTCATCAAGTAATTTTAACAAGACAATATTTTTTTTCCCAAAAAGTTTGCGCTGCGACATAGGACGCACTTTAACACTAATAGCAACGTGTAAAGGCTCAAACTTATCGTTATCAAAGGGAAAAGCTAATTTGACTAAGCCCGGTAGAAAGTTAGCGCATTCTGTAACTAGTTGATTATTAACGCATTAACGCATGTAGCGGTGCGGTAACGCAATCATCTGCTTTAACGACACCGTTAGCTGCGAGCCAGTGTGGATGTAACGCGACATCTGTCCTGAAACAAATGGACGTTGCTGAGATTTTTATTTTCATAGTTTTATTTTTATTTTCATACTTTAATATTTTTAGGGAGTAGTAGGTAATAAATGGAAAAGATCCACGAGTCTATACATCGCATGTATTTGTAAAACAACATTTTGAATGATATTAATTGCTATCATATATTTACTTGCTCATCGGTCTTCGAATCTAATTGCTTAGTCTTAAGGTTGTATTTAGTTTTTATTTAAATAAAACCCATTTAATCTATTAGAAAGTTATTACAATTTAAAGTTACACGCACACATATACAACATATGTCGACAACAGACGGGTTTATTCTATTAAAAAACTTTTTAACAAAAAATATCTACCGACTTCCATGTCACAAAAAAGTAAAAAATAATTTAAATATATTTTGGTCTAGAACATACTCAGTACTTAGTACATAGTCCTGAAGTCGGTGCTCGACATATTTCGCTGGACGACGGTAACTACGTCCTATATGAGCACCGACTTCAGAACTATGTACTAAGTACTGAGTATGTTCTAGACCAAAATATATTTAAATTATTTTTTACTTTTTTGTGACATGGAAGTCGGTAGATATTTTTTGTTAAAAAGTTTTTATTTTACACTTTTTAGTGACTATATTTTTATGTTTGTATTTAAATAAAGCCTCTAAGTTTGCTTTGTGCATCTACATATTCACAAAAATTAAACATAAAACACTTTTACAATTCATACAAACAGGGCGCCCCCTCTGGAAGTACCCCTCCATCATCAGGGTTGAGGAGTTGAAGGTCAAATTTTTCATCTTATATTGTTGCTTAGTAATCTTATAACATATACGTTAGTACCAGGTGGCTAACTTCTATGGCTCAGGCTTGCAGTACCCTGCATCATCAGGGTTTAGGAGTTGAAGGTCAAAATTTTAATTTTGTGCCTCTGTTTGGTATTATTTTTACATACCCGTAAGCACCAAATTGCCAACTCCTATGGTTTAGAATTGAAGTACCCCTTCATCATCAGGGTCGAGGAGTTGAAGGTCAAAATTTTAATTTTGTGCCTCTGCTTAGTATTATTTTTACATAACCGTAAGCACCAAATTGCCAACTCCTATGGTTTAGGATTGAAGTACCCCTTCATCATCAGGGTTGAGGAGTTGAAGGTCAAATTTTTGATTTTATATTTTTGCTTAGTATTTTCTTTACATAACCGTAAGCACCAAATTGCCAACTTCTATGGTTTAGGATTGAAGTACCCCTCCATCATCAGGGTTGAGGAGTTGAAGGTCAAATTTTTCATCTTATGTTTTTGCTCAGTAATCTTATAACATATACGTAAGCACCAAATGGCTTATTCCTATGGTTTTGGCTTTAAGT
This sequence comes from Spicauda simplicius, assembly GCA_949699795.1. Lineage (NCBI taxonomy): Eukaryota > Metazoa > Arthropoda > Insecta > Lepidoptera > Hesperiidae > Spicauda > Spicauda simplicius. The sequence goes on from OX453064.1 coordinate 2,428,702, forward strand.
ACCCCTGCATCATCAGGGTTGAGGAGTTGAAGGTCAAATTTTTGTCCCATGAATTTGCTTAACAATTTCATTATATATTCGCAAACATCAAACGACCAACTTTTATAGTTCAGGCTAGCAGTACCCCTGCATCATCAGGATTGAAGAGTTGAAGGTCAAATTTTTCATAGTAAATACCTACATAGTAATTTTATTCTATATTTTACTCAATTGGACTTCTCCAGCTAAGGTTCGGCCGACTATCACTAATTTTATTATTTTGCTCCAAAAAGTTGAAGATCCTATGATTAGAACCTTATCAAACTCTTATCAGACTACCCGTGGAGTACATCCTTTCTAATAAAAAAAGAATCATCAAAATCGGTTGGCGGGATATTGAGTTATTCATACATTTATCGCGTACATTGAAAATGCAAATTTAAGACTTATGCGTTTTTCTTATGGATGCCCTAGTCAAAAAAATACTAAAAAAAAATGGGACCCTATGACACGCACTACCTTTCAAATAAAAAAAAAATCATCTAAATCGGTTCACCCAGTCCGGAGAAATGAGGTAACAAATATAAAAAAAAAAAAAAAAAAAATACAGACGAATTGATAACCTCCTCCTTTTTGGAAGTCGGTTAAAAATAAGGTTGGAATATCTTTCCCACTAACGTATAAAACTATGTAAAACATAGCATTGTTTGATATTGCTCTTTTGAAGGAGTGGTTGTGGAAAAGGTGCTACTGGAAACAAACCTTAAAAATATATTAATGTTCATGTATCATATAACACTTCGAATAATATCAGGTAGAGTTCTGATTTGGTTTTTAAGTTTCCACCACTGAACAGGCATCGAGAGAGATTATTCATTGTTTAAATTTCTTACTAATTTTTGTGTACCTTATAGGACGAATGTGTTTAGAAAATCAACAAACTGTTTTTTTTTTCAAGAAAATTACAATAAAAATATAAAAAAAAATATCACTTACATCCATACTAAGGACGAGCCCTACTAAAAGGGGTCGTCATTCTACAGCGGACGCGTTATGATGCAAATGTTAATTGTAACAGGCGTCAAATGGCTGTTTGTGCGTACTTCGTTGTGTTGGATTTAAACTTCTTTTACGATATTGAGGTGGCTAATTAGACTGCAGTCTACCTCGCAACGTGTCACTGCAACCGCGGATTCTCTTTTGTAACACTTGACGACCCGCGTGGCGGAGCGGTTATCATACCGATCTGACGTGCAATGGGTCCCGGGTTCGATTCCCGGCCAGACAGGTATCTGAATGATGAGTTTAGATTCGTGTTCTAAGTCTGGATGTGTATTGGTCTTGTGTGTGTCCATGGTACCCACGACACAGGGGAAAATTATATTGTGGGGCTATGAGTGTAGAAAGCGTGTGTAATATGTAGACTATATTATTTTGTTTTTTTTAAAGGTTAAAGTAGGAAACAAGCATGCAGTCCACCTGATGGTTAGTGATTGCCGCTTATGTAAGCATTCTTCTACAGAACAAGGGTTCTATAGGACGTAGGTAGATGCGTTGATATTCCCGAAGATTGAGAAGCCTACCTCGTATAGAAGTGAGCCAGCAAACACACCGTTTAAACTTCACATAAGCGCCGCTTCACGCTATGAAAAATGTGGCTGTTGTTCCTTCAAGGTTAAAGCAATGTACCTTGCTGATACGAATATAATATGGGGGCTTCTAAATAAAATCGAAATGGGAATAGAGCATATAGTTCACCTAATGGTATGTGTGTAACTCCTGGGCAACGGTAACAAACTACATGTTGATAGATTAGGTATGCATGCCACACCCGAGGACAATGAATAATGATTTTAAGGTGGTAGAACCAGTGTCGTTCGACCATTGAAGTACCACGCTACACCTATTTCTAGCGTGAAGCATTTCTTGCGTTTCGATAGTGTGGTTGCCGGTACACTTTTATGTGAGGCGACCAACATAGTCCTCGAGAGTAGCAACGCATCTGAAATTGACTTCAGATGGAGCCCATGTTCTATATGAAGTTGATTACAGAATACCATTGGCGGCAGTGACCACTTACCACCAGGTGGACTGCAAGCTACTTCGGTTATAAAATAAAGTTGGCCTCAAATGTAACTCAACAAACATACAGGGTGTGTAAGACACCATAATTAATTCACTTTATAAATACAGATGTTGTGCTATATACCTACTGCTGCTTATTAGGTACATAAATATTTCGTTTGATCAAGTCGTAACCTGAGACTTCTATATATAGGAGGCTGTAATAAAATGATGACATTTCACGCCATTATGATATCATATATGTACAAATAAATGCTCGCATTGCCGTTCACATTAAGATAATTTGCAACTGAGATGAACGTAAATAGGTTATTGCTGGCTAATGGAGATGAGTATAATGAGACGATGTTGGTCTGACGTCATTAAGACATTAGGTATGTAATTGCGTTATGTTCTAATAGATATTATAAGTATTAGGTGCTATTCTGTAAGAACAACCTGATAAAACGACTATGGTTCGGCCGGGAAGTCCTAAAGCTACAGCTACGTCTAGCGTGAAGCTGTTCTTGCGTTTCTATAAAAGGCGTACTATCATTATTAGGAAAAGCTGCGTATTTGTGATTGATTTAATATACATCAGGGGTTCTATCTGTGATTGACTTAAGATAGAGCTCTCTTCCATATGAAATTGCTTACAGATGCCCATGGGTGGCAGTAATTGTTTACCATTAGGCGAATCAAATATCTACATATTGATACGATCAGGCAGTCAACCTGTTTAAGTGAGTACTTTAATGCATATAGGATTTTAGTTCATAGATTTTTTTCATAATTCGTAACATATTTATTGTGGAACATAGGTGTTACAATATTTAGATAGGTACAGAAAATGTGATCTCTATGTCTTGCCTCACTCTTGCCATACTACTATAAGTTTGTATAAATGCATATCAATAATATTAATATAAATTTGTCAGCAGTACCATAAAATTGAAATATACCTAATTTGGCTACACACAATAAGAAGAATATAAAGGACTTATTTATAAATTATTCATTGCATTCATATTAAAATGTGACCACTTAAGATTTGTTAGAAATTAATCATTTAAAAATTCGTCATGGTAGTAACATTTAATTTCACATATCTTATCCAATGGTACGAGCACGTTGCTTTTAAATATAATTTTAATTGCAATAGTGTGTCTCTGCTTTATGGCACCCTTAAAATATGTCAGCATATGTATTTTACACGCAAATAACACCACACGCTTTTATAAACCAAAGCTATGTCCACTTCACTTGCCTATTAACTGGTCAAAGTGTGACATTACGCACAGCGCTCCTCAAAGTGTTAGGGGCACTCGAATTATTACTGTAACGCAACGTAATATTCGCCACACGTCCGGTAATATTTGGCAATATTTTAACGCGACACTTGCGACCGGTGGAATGGGCAATAATCAGATACCTAACAGATGCCTGCTTGAGAAATATCAAAGACTAAGCATGGATAGAGGCGAGGCCGTTGCGGAAGATAGTTGTACCTACGCCTTTATATGTGAAGTGAATTTGTTTAAAATAGTTTTTTTTACTATTTTTTTTTATATGAGTAAAGAAGCAAACGAGCATGCAGTCCACCTGATGGTAAGTACTCACTGCCGCGCATGGACACCCGTACCTAATCAACTTCATTACAGATGTTCATGGGCGCCAGTAACCACTTACCATCAAGTGGACTGCATGCTCATTTAGTCGCTACTTCAGTCAGATAAAAAAATATATGTACAAATTCGCAAGTGAAATTATATTCGTCAGGATGATTGCATTGGTAGTACCGTAACCAGTCGCAACGCTACCACTGAATAGTTAGCAAAATATTAAAATTAACACCACTTTCACATTATGACTACAATAAAGTTACTAAGTAACTCTTAGTTTACTTTGAAAAAATAAATCACAGATTCTCTTTTTCTTCGCCTACCTTCGAAGCTGGAATCTTTTTTTTTATCTGACTGAAGTAGCAAACGTGGTAAATAGTCACTGCCGCTCATGGACATCTGTAATCAAATTTACACAGAACATGGGTTCCATCTGAAGTCAATCACAGACTCGTTGCGAGGACTATAAATAAATAAAAAAAAGTTTTATTGATTAAATAACAGTTACAACAAACGCAAGGGCCTGTGATGGTCGCCTTATGTGAAAGTGATATAATTTATTTTTATTTTATTTATTTATTTTATTCTGGACACAGACAGTCATGTATTACATAATATTGGTCTTAAGATAACACAGGTATAATATTACAGACTTAGAGTGCCAGGAATTATTATACAATACATTAGACAAGTTTAATGAGAATTGCTTAAACGAGAAATTGTATTGATAAATAACAAAAAAGATATTAAATTACAGTTAATGTATATTAATTATTTAAGTAATTAAATTTTAACAAATAATGATTGAGTAATTTTTCTTTTAAATGTGCTAATTGAATTACAGAAAGGGTCAATGTGACCCATTTCTTTGTTATAAGCAGCCAAACAACGATTGAAAAATGAATTTGAGCTAAATTTAGTATTAGATGTAGGAATAGCAAATAAATTATTAGGTCGGCGAATACTTCTAGAAGGAACTTTTAAGTTAACATTTTCTATAAGGTCAGGGGAGTCTATGAAATAATGTAATCTTAAAAATATATAATCTCATGTAATCTTCACAGATCCTTAGCTATGTCTATCTACTAGCAGCTCTGCACCACATAATCTGTGGCCCATCCCCTGCTCTCAAGATGTTGTGACGAACGGCCGGGTGCGCCGAGTCGCATGATAAATGGTCTCGCAGTCGCTCTCGCGTGACGGGTATGTCGTAATGTTGACTGCCACCGAATAATCTTTTATGTACACGCCTATTTTTGATGAAAAATTAATGATGTATTACATTATTGTACATACAATAGTTTATTGATTTAAATGAATGAGTATAATAAAGTAAAAATACCCGATCATGTATCCACCGAATGTACTCAACCTCAAATAAGATTAGACATGTTGAAATGAAATGAAATGAAATGAAATGTCTTTATTTTGTATAGGCCTACGGGGGCACTTACAAATTGTCAGTTACATTTTTTTTCTTACACTACCACCGGATCGGAATACGACCTCAACTGAGAAGATACCGGCAAGAAACTCAGCGGGTTTGTCTTTTTTCTTATTTATATCCATTTTTTTATTTTTTTTTTATATAATTACAATCATGTTTTTTTACATGGTAATGAAAGTTAGCTCCAATATCTTGCCTTACAGTTCAGTAAAAGAGAACCCGTTTGGCAAGATACGCTACACTTTGACATTTATTAAATATATTAATATAATGCATATTATTGCTCAGTCCCAAGCTGTTTTGTCTTCTATGTAATCAGAAATTTTATAATAGGCTTTACGGCAGAGTTTAATCTTAATCAATGCTTTGAACTTATTCATTGACAAATTTCTGATTTCAACAATTGATATCGTTGAGATCTCACACACTGATGTCACGAAGCAAAGATCAATACTTACTTGACAATGGCCTAGCAAAAGATCCATCCATCCATCAACCTTTTGATGTCCACTGCTGGACATAGGCCTTCTCTAAATGGCGCCACTCCACCCGGTCCTGTGCCCCCTGAATCCAACGGTTTCCCGCTGTCTTCTTCAGGTCATCGGTCCACCTGGTAGGGGGGCGATCTGTACTCCTTTTGCTTAAACGTGGTCGCCACTCGAGGACCTTTCTTCCACTTCACTCGAGGACTTTTCTTTTGGAAGAAAATATCAATATTTTTCAATTTTTGCTTACCAGTAATTAACAAATTTTGTTTTAGTTATAATAGGCAAAATGGATTGGGTATAACCCATTATCGTCCCACTGCTGGGCACGGGTCTACTATCAGAATGAAAGTGTTTTAGGCCATAGTCCACCGCGCTGGCCAAGTGCGAATTGGTGGACTTCACACACCTCCGAGACCTTTTTTTTAAAAGAACTCTCGGGTGTGTAGGTTTCCTCACGATGTTTTCCTTCACCGAAAAGCAGTGATAATTAATTTTTAATACGCACATAGATTAGTAGTGCGTGCCAGGGCTTGAACTCCAGACCTCCCGATTGAGAGAGCAAGTTTCAACCATAAGAGTAGCACTGCTCTAGGCAAAATGGATTGTTTGATTAATAATGTTTTGTCTTGAGTCTTGAAAGAGTCTTGCAGAAGTCTCCCTTACCACATCTTTCAAATTAGGACACATAAATAAAGCTGTTATTAGAGAAAATTAGATATAGCTATGTTGCTTCAAAGGTTGACCTACAAGTCACTTTGCCAAATTAATTTACTTTAAAATATTTACCTCGGACCCTTCATTATTAACAAAAAACGATTTCTTAATCCATACAAGAGGGCTTTTGCCCAGATAAAGAGACCTAATTTGCATTACTTCGACTGGCCCGCTTCTTGAAGACCCTTTTAGTCTTCTTTTAGTGTACTTAAGCAATTCACTAGATCACCGTAATTCTAGATATAATTTAACGATCACGATTATTAGGTAATCGTGACCATTCGTTTACCTACTAGAATATTTGTATAAAATTTGAAACGAGCATGCAGTCCACCTGATGGTAAGTGGTGACTGCCACTCATATACATCTTTAGTCAACATCATACAGAACATGGGTTCCATCTGAAGTCAATCACTGATGCGTTGCTACTCCCGAGGAGTCTGATGGTCGCCTCATGTGAAAGTGTGCGGGCAACCACACCTTTCTATCGAAACGCAAGAAACGCTTCACGCTAGAAATAGGTGTGGCGGTGGTACTTCCCCGGTCGAACTACAGTGGTTCTACCACCTTAAATAGTGGAAAAATCTTAATAGTGGAAATGCAGAATAGTGAGTGACATACATACAATTTAATACGCGCGTAAGTTATAAAACTGCATTCTTAAAACACAAAAAAAAATAAAAACGTCTAAAAATATAGTAGTACTTCAAAAAAACAAACAAACAAAGAAAACAACTATTCACACATATGAAGTGTAGGTAGATGGTAATCTCCGAGTGCCATTGCTTATGAACGAGAGTTACTAAAACCATTAACCACACATACCAGTGCACGTGCGGAACAGAACCCGGGACCCCTCGAATGCCAAACCCATAATTGAATACGGGATATTTATGGTTTTTGTACAATTTTTATAGGCCCCTGTATTTAACGTGTCTGCGGTGAACGATTATGAAAAGAAGTATGATCTTTGTCAACCCTCGGTAGGACATTGTGAGGCACGCGATACGATAACGATATCTAATATAGCGTTGATAAATACCCCCAAAAATTACAACGGGACAAAAGTAAACGGAATATTTATATAGCTTAGGTAAGGCTATCTAACTTAGTTTATAATACTCGTATAGTGCTGATAAACTCTAACTCCCATATTTTATATAGCTTAAGTAAGGCTATCTAAATTAGTTTATAATATAGTGGTGATAAATACCTACCCCCAGACATGACACTGAAAGATAAATAAAAGTTTTCTTATTTGGCTGTAGGTATGCTATTTAAATGAATTTACAGAGTACGTTTTAAGCCAATAACTTATATATATATATATATTGCTTTAATCTCGAGGTTTATTAATCTTAGTAAATAACTATTATTAAAAATAATGCAATTCTATCAGTTTCGTTTTATAAATCAGATTTTTACTATGAATTTGTAAGATCTTTACAACTCAGTTTTTTTATTCGCGAAATAAATAGCTTCAAATGATTGATTTTATAATTATTCGAATTAAAAAAAAAACAATAATTTAGAAGTACTACTCTGCAACCATGACACTTTATTTTTAAAGTAATCATCATTAGGTTTATAATAATTTATTTCTCAAGAAGGAAGACTATTGTGTTTTTTATTTTATGCGTCAATTAGTTAAACTTGAGGTATTAACTGCTCTATGCAATTATTAGTAAATTTCTTAGCTACCCTTGTTACAGCGCATACTTACTCAAGTGGTAGGGGAAGAAATATGGGATTATTATTATTAAATTACAGAGGAAACCGCCCTTTGTAATTGTGTGAATGCACGTACACAAGTTATTCTACTTCTTAATAATATTGTGTTTCAACTGGTATATCGATTTATATTTGTTGCAAATACACTTTCATTTGATGTTCTTATAATATATTGGATCTTAAATCATTTTACTTTCAATAAATAAAATAAATAAGTATAGGTCTATTACGGCTACTCGGTTTATACGTAGAATGGCATATCTACGTAACACAATAAATAAACACACACTTTCTACTCTTAGCCCCACACTAGGATTTTCTCCTGTGTCGTGGGTACCATGGACACACATAAGACGAATACACAACTGGAAGTTTGTGTATTAGTTTGTGTATAAGTTTGTTTATTACCCAGAATATCAATCTAAACTCATCATTCAGATACCTGTCTGGCCGGGAATCGAGCCCGGGAACCATTGCGTATCAGACCGGTATAGTTCCCGCTCCGCCACGCGATTCGTCAAATGTTTCCATTAGAACGACTTGCTTGTCAGAAATGCGAAAAGTTTGGTAGTTCTACACTGTTAACATTGGATTGATTGAAAACAACTCTTCTTTTTACCGTGCTGAACATTTCAAAGAATTTCATCAGAAGATGCTTGGAATATAACCATGAAGCTGCTCTAAGGCGTTTGTTTCTCAATATAACTTGAAAATTATTACAATTTATTTAAATTAGAGAAATATTGGTCCTACTTTGGACAATATGAATTTTAGTTTTTTAATGGTTTCTAATGCTGAAGGTGGTAGAACCAGTGTAGTTCGACCGGAGAAGTACCACCGCCACTTCTATTTCTAGCGTGAAGCAATTCTTGCGTTTCGATAGAAGGGTGTGGTTCCCGGCACACTTTTATATGACCATCATAGTCCTCGGGAGTAGCAACGCATCTGTGATTGACTTCAGATGAAACCCATGTTCTGTACGAAGTTGATTACAGATGTCCATGAGCGGCAGTGACTATTTACCATCAGCTGGACTGCATGCTCGTTTGCTACTTCAGTCAAATAAAAAAAAATACGGACGAATTTCGATCGTTGCCATGAATGACTAGTAAATGTTAACTAATGTCAAATTCATACAACTGAAGTCAATAACTTACTTAAAACATACTTAAAATCAACTAAAAACATTACACTAACTACCTTGCATTTGGCACAAACACATACATAATAAACGAAATAGGTAGAACATTCAATCTCTTACTATGAGAACACATTACGTCAAAAATGTCAGATGTCTTTGTCAAAATACCCGCTATTGCTTTTAAATGCAGCATAGTTAATAAACCTCTTTTTACCTTTGACGGTTGCGTTCAAAATAACGTGAAAATTATTACAATGAATTTTAATTAGAAATATATTGGTGGTACTTTGAAAAATATGAAGTTTAGGTTTTTAGTTTAAATTACGGTCGAATTTCGACCGTTGCGACGGGTGATGGCGAAATGGTGAATGTTAACTAATGTCAAACTCATACTGAAGTCAATAACTTAACACACATATACAGACGTCGAATAAATCACAGACATATTGAGACGGACCGTAATCGAGTTTCTCGGACTCCATTGTTTGGCAAAACTTATTATCTCCCGAGATACTTGGAAAATATGCCGCCGAAGACAATATTTTCGCTTATCGTCCGTAATTTATGCGAAAAGTTGGCCACTTAAAGAGACGATCGGAGTTACAGATGTCGATTGTGATAGCATCTCGGTTTCGAGGTTACCGTTTCAGGCTTTCATATTAACTTACTTTTTATTATTATCGAAGATGGCTGTGCCGTTCAATGATAATGTGGCTGAATTATTGAATATTTTGGTTAGTAATGAAGTAACAAGAAGGTGGTAGGACCAGTGTAGTTCGACCGGGTAAGTTCCACCGACACACCTATTTCTAGCGTGAAGCATTTGACAGAAATAGCAAACGAGCCTGCAGTCCACGTGATGGAAAGTGGTTACTGCCGCTCATGGACATCTGTAAGCAACTTCGTACAGAACATGGGTTCCATCTGAAGTCAATCACAGATGCGTTGCTACTCCCGGGGACTATGATGGTCGCCTCATATAAAAGTGTGTCGGCAACCACACCCTTCAATCGAAACGCAAGAACTGCTTCACGCTAGAAATAGGTGTGGCGATGGTACTTCCCCGGTCGAACTACACTGATTCTACGACTTTGAAATAGTAACGCATAATTATGTGATTAATTTTAGAAAGATCTCTTGTTCTATATGACCGGGCTTAAAAATGGGCGTCACTGGTCACTTACTATAAGTTGACTACCTATATTCATAGTTACTTCCATCTCTAGAGAGCTCTGGCTCTAAGCTTCTAGCTAAGAGAACATAATTATTAGGAGAGTATATTTACCCACTAATCGATCAGGAATCACTTATTTAGATATTATGACTGATGTCCACAAGCGCCATTGATAACCTACGGGTTTATTGCGAGCTTATTTTCATACAACGTTAGTGTTACTTCAAGATCTTAAAGTAGGTAACAGTTATATTTTTTTTTTATTTCGCTGAAGTACCAAACGAGCATGCAGTCCACCTGATCACTGCCGCTCATGGACATCTGTAATCAACTTCATACAGAACATGGGTTCCATCTGAAGTCAATCACAGATACGTTGCTACTTCCGAGGACTATGATGGTCGCCTCATGTGAAAGTGTGCCGGCAACCACACCCTTCTATCAAAACGCAAGAAATGCTTCACGCTAGAAATAGGTGTGGCGTGGTACTTTCCTGGTCGAACTACACTGGTTCTACCACCTTGAAGTAGTAACGGATATGTGATTAATTTTAGAAAGATCTCTTGTTCTATATGACCGGGATTAAAAATGGGCGTCACTGGTCACTTTCTATAAGCTGATTATATACTCCTTAGCTACTTCCATCTTTAGAGAACTCTAGATCTAAGAGAGAATAATTATTGGGAGAGAAATCTAACCACTAATTGATCAGGAATAACTTATTTAGATATTACTAGCCTTTGCCCGCGGCTTCGCTCGCGTGGAATTTAGTCTGCCACATAAAGTTTGCAAGATGGTAGAGCAATGGTTCAACCAGGGAGGCATCACCGCCGCACCTATTTCTACCGTGAAGCAGTTCTTGTGTTTCATTAGAAGGGTGTGTCTGCCGGCTCACTTTTATATGAGGCGATCATCATAGTCCTCGGGAGTAGCAACGCATCTGTGATTGACTTCAGATTGAACCCTTGCCATACTTCCTAAGGCGATTAACATATGATACCGCTCACTGCCGCGGTAGGCGGTGAAGCGGATCTCATGTTGTATTGGGGTCTAATAAATCCGTTGATGCCTCACACACGTACACCGACCGACCGCGCGGTCCAACGGTGTTCTCATCACCACCATGTCTCCGCGCGAACGACAGTGCGGAGGGTCGGCGCCTCACGCATGGGTTGGCGCCTAACCGCGCGGATCATCGTTGATGCAGGCCGTGTTGCAATTTAATAAAAGGAATTTCGATGTCGAAAAGTTTATTTTGATGATCGGTCCATCCGCGCATACAGGTGCGTAAACCGCCTTACCGCGCGGGGCACCACTATTCGCGGCGATGCGCGGTGCCGTGTGTTAATCGCCTAAATCAGTGTGTTCAAATTTCAAATCACAGGTACATATTAATTTGAATTAGTTTTGTCGGCAACAGATATTAATGCTTACTCTGAAATTAAAAGTTTTAAGAAAGGTCTCAAAACGCGTGACGGTTACCAACGCGCAGTTGGCTAGCGTGGTCAACTACGACCTAAACTACTGCTAATCTAAATATGTGCTGAGTTCTGTAACATTAAAAGGTCGATGACGATTAAATAACATATTTAACCTTTCCACTGTTTCATTCTCATTGACCTTTTTTCTCTTTTTTGTCGAGGGAGAAACCTTCAAAAGGTACCATACGCCGTGGGAGCGACGCAGGGTTATGTGGGATTCTTATAGCACCAGGACTCCGGGATCTTCAAAGGAACACAACTGGAGTCCTCTGAGTGCATTGCCCCATCGGGCTCCTCCCAAGTGAGCGGCTGGGCCCACCACTCCATCTGGTCTTTACCACGATATGCGACCACACGTATACCACCGTCCTTCCCGGGATCGCCTGGCTGGACGGTCCAAGCTCCGTCCATCCTGGCTTTCACGATAGCATGCGACCACACATGCTGACATCTTTCCCGAAGTTGCTGACTGGGTGTTTGGAGCTCCCAGTCTAGCCGCCCGCAACCCCGAAAGCCCCCTTTTAGTTGCCTCTTACCACAGACAGGGGATACCATAGCCTTAATCCCGGAACTACAGGGCCGTCATTTACCTTTCACATTTTGCTCCGTGTTTTATAATCATTCACATAAGAATATCATAGAACTTCGTTGTATACGGCGGCGGCGGACGGCGCGTACTGGCGGTCAATCAATTGACTACGCAATATGTTATACTCGTAATATCTTCTAAACTACTTATCCAATTTACATGGTGTAAAAGACAGATTCAATCTTTATTAGATGCTTGATTTTTTGAAATCATTTATTTTGATAAGGATTAATATTTAGTTTGTATAAAACCCATGGAAACATCAACTTCATATTTTTTAAATTTTCAAAGTATAAAAAGAGTTATTGTGGGTTATACATAAAATATAGATATATGCTGTCGCGGACTTTTATTTAGATCTATGTAAGCCAAACAATTCCACAGTACATTATATTTGGATATCTCCAACGGTTTAGGCAGCGTACGCGAAGATAGCTCTCAGAGGACAACTTTTTTTGCGACTAACCTGGTATTTCTCGTTATATTATAACCTAATTACAAAAAAATCGGTATAAATTATAGTCCATGTGTTATTCTGATGTATAACCTATACTACTGTAAAGTTTCAACCAAATCCGTTGAGTAGTTTTTGCGTGAAAGAATAACAAATACACATACATCCTCACAAACTTTCGCATTTATAATATTAGTAGGATTACTGATGTCCACAAGCGTCATTGATAACCTACGGGCTTATTGCGAGCTTATTTTCATACAACGTGAGTGTTATTTTAAGATCTTAAAGTAACAGTCATAACATTAATCAGGAATAACTTATTTAGATATTATTACTGATGTCCACAAGCGCCATTGATAACCTACGGGTTTATTGCGAGCTTATTTTCAAACAACATAAGTGTTGCTCAAGATCTTAAAGTAACAGTCATAATAAACTTATCATCAAGAATGAGTAAATATTTTAATAATAAGCAAAACTAATTTGATGTCGCCTCGCAGTGGGTATAAAATTATTTCACTTTTGCATAGTATAAGTACTCTTAAAATTAATTCGTTACGAGAACGCTGTAAACTTTGAGTCATAACTGAATTCATTTTTGGATGCAATTTTAAAGTTTACCGAGTTACCTTACTAGGGTCCCGTATCCAAAGGGTAAATAATAGAACCCTATTACTTTGCTTTTCTTCAGTCCATCTGTCCGTCTATCTGTCTTTTTGTTACCAGGTTGTATCTCATAAATCGTGACAGGTAGACAGTTGAAATTTTCAATGATAATGTTATTCTGTTGCTGCTATAAGAACAAATATTAAAAACAGTATAAAATTAATATTTAATGGTGGCTCCCATACAACAAACGTGAATTTGTTTGCCATTTTTATAATGATTGGTACGGAACCCTTCGTTCGCAAGTCCGACTCTCACTTAGCCGGTTTTTGTAATTAAGCGCCAAGTTCTCACTAGCGTGTCTCCGTATCGCACAAACTCTGCAACTTGGCTCCTAATTAAGCTCCATGTTAGTTTCATCGAAAATGTTTATGTTGACGGTACTTTAAATTTAATTTTTGACTTATTAATAAGTTTGAATTTCTCGTGTCTCATCAGCGCTGTACCTACTGAGGAATGCTGTTAAAACATTTCACTATACTAAATGTTCATAAACACATAAGAGTAGTGATAGCCTAATGGTTAAAACTTGTCCTCTCAATCGGGAGATCCGAGGTTCAAGGTATTAGAAATTAATAATCACCGCTTTTCGGTGAAGGAAAACATCGTGAGGAACCCTACACACTCGAGAGATCTTTAAAAAAATAAGTTCTCAGAGGTGCGTGAAGTCCACCAATACGCACTTGGTCAGCGCGGTGGACTATGGCCTAAAACTCTCATTCAGAGAGAAGAGCCATCATCCAGAGAGTGCCTAGCAGTGGGACAATAATGGGTTGTATCCCAAATGTTCATAAAATCTCATATGGTGCTACCGCTCCATAGGTGTAAAAACCATTTCTCCAATTTTTTATGCTTAATCTAACAGTAATGAGATTTTTTTACTTTTGCATGTTTCCCAAAAATATAAGAAAATATAGATTCATCTATGATGGCTTCATCATCACAGTGGCATTTTATCTGTCTTATAGGAATAATGTTAAGCTTTACATTACACCTCCCTTACATAAAATAGTTAACTATGTAGTTAACTATTTTATGTAATAGTTAACTATGTATGAAGTATAATGGTATTGAACAGTGAATCCTCTGGAACTCTTTATAACCTGTAAGGCGATATACTGTTGAGCTCGTTCTTTTCAGAATGGGTCTTTGATCAGAATGGGATAGTCTAGTGCCATAGTCTACCGCGCTGGTCATGAACGAATTGAAAACATCACACACTTTTGCGATTTATTTTTTAAAGAACACTCAGGTGTAGGTTTCCTCACGTAATTTCCTTCACCGTAAAGCAGTGATAATTGAATTCATATACGCACATCATTACATGGTATAAAACAAAGTCGCTTCCCGCTGTCGGTCCCTATGTAAGCTTAAATCTTTAAAACTACGCTATGGATTTTAATGCAGTTTTGTTTAAATATAGTGATTCAAGAGGAAGGTTTTTATGTATAATACATGCATAATATAGTGGAGGAACACTGATTTATAGATTTAGTGACTTTTAGGCGGAAGTTCGCCGGGTCAACTAGTTAATGAATAAATAAGCAATCAACCTTAGCGATTCCTAAAATCATAATCCCTATATATTTTTGACAACTTTATAGCAATATACAAAATTCATGTTGACCTAACAGGTCCAAAGCATACATATGAAAATTGAATTAGGCTCGGCAGTGTTTTTGTCCCGCAGTGTACAGTATTTGCGCCGCGGTGACAGCAATCTGTTATGCAAACTCGCTTATTACATAAACAATGCGCCGAGCCGCTTACACGGCTGTACTTGCGAATACACTGTCGATGTGCCGGTTTCAATTGTTCTATTTTATTAACCAACGCAAAAAGAGGGGTAGTTTGAAGTGTATATGTGTTAAGTCACAGGTCTTAAATGCACACATCGCATCTTAATTCATGAAAAAAAAATATCTCAAAATTTTTGTTTTGCGAGTTTAATACCTAGTTAGTTCACTTTATGGTATAAACTCGCAATACATAAATTTAGAGTTATTTCTTTTTATGAATAAAGGCGCGATCATGGAAATACGCGTATATGCGCATATGTGTTCGGATTCTGACGCAACGACTTTTACCTCAAAATATAACTAGTAATGTGAAATTTGGTGGAGCACTAAGTAAATATTATATTTTACCTTTAAAAAAATTTTTTTAAGAGTTGGATATTTTTTATTTAATTTTAGTACGAATACTTACAAGCTTTACTTGCATTGCTCGTTCGTAAGTATATGATGGTCAAATTTTGAAACTGAATTTTACACCGGTTAATCTGAATTAACTTAGATAAAATTTGGTGCACTTTAACATTTGATTTAAACCTCTCAGACAATATAGGGTAAGTACTAAGTAATGTGCCTATATTAATTTTCTATATTAGTATCAATTTCTTTATGAAGGATTGTACAAATATTTTTCATTATTAAACTTCATTTATCATTTATTGTTTGGGTAAACCTTAATAATGGATCACGTCCATTGGGCACCGCCTAACTATTTTTTTGTCTGAGCAGTGCTACATTCATGGGGAGTGACGAGTGATACCTAGGATTTATTGAAATAATTTTTAGTTTTAAGTGCATTATCTACCTCCTAATTATCCTTATTTTAAAGTTTTAGCATTTAACATAAAAGGTTTAACTTAATTTATATAGTTAATTCCCGACCCCAGCTCTGAATGTTAAGAATTTAGCTAATGAACGTAACCACCTATTTGCGTTTGTTATTTAACGATACAAATTATATTCTAATTAGTGAAAATCAAATCCAATCTAATTACATACTAATTGTAATTATTTGTTATTCACATTCGCGTAACTAGCATTTGATTTGAAGTGATTTGTGATAATCAAATCTAACAATATACTGATAGAAAGTAGGTTTCATTACGTTTTAAATAAACGGTTTATATTTATTTGCTTTCTCCCATTAATCTTATAAAATTAAATCTTTACTTCTAATCAATTATCTGTCGCTGTTTAAGTTTGTGTTATAGTATGAGAAAAATAATAAACAAATTGTACATTATGTTTCATTATTGAATAAATATTTATTTTAAGAGATTAATCTTTAATATTTCCATCCACCCATCAGTCTTTGAAGTTCACTGCTTGACATAGGCCTTCACTAATATGCGCCACTTCGAATTCACAGCGATTACCCGCCGTCTTCTTCAGATCATCAGTCCATCTGGTGGGGGAGGGGGGGGCTGCACTCCTTTTGCCTAGACGTGGTCTCCATTCGAGGACTCTTCGACCCAATCGGTTGTTTGTCCTACTAATGATGTGGCCTGGCCATTAGAAATTGTAAATATTCGTCAACAACTTCGAGTGTGGTACCGTAAACGACATGATCTTCGTCACTAATATTTGCATCTACAAAAAGTACAAAAAATGCATCTACACAGGCCTTGAACATAAAAAGAAAACAACTAGAAATATACGGTACCCAATAAAACATTCAACCCTTTGCGGCGCGTATTGAAATTCGCGATTAAATACGAAACACGGCGCTCACACAACGGGCCGCACCTATTTGCATTTTCACTGAACTGGCCAATCTGCATTGCAAACTTCCGCTATGCTATGTAAACACACGCATCCAGCGTCCTCTAACACGTATATCTATTTAAGGGCCCTCGAAATAAACGCGAGAATCGCTTAATTCCCAGTTGTGGAGCGCCTCGCGCGTTGTCGGACGTAATGCGCTGGAATGTCAGGCGCTGGCTTTGACGCGATCAACGACGTTAACAAACAATCGTCCTACAATGTTTGGGGAGTTAATGCAATTACAGCTCAATTGCGCAGGTATATAAATCGAATTTCGCTAGCGTAGCAGATCGGCGTTAATCGAGTTGACGAGATGTCAAAGTAATTTGAGGTTTGGACATGGTGTTGAATTAACGGCGAGTGCATCAGAAGCAAATGCTGTTATGTGCATTATCGGATATTAACATATCTATCTCAAAATTTATTCTTATATTGAAGACAATTCTAATAAGATGTAAATGATGAATAGATTCTTCCGAGATGTAGGTTAGTAAATGCTTAAAAATATTATATAATGACTCGTGTTGAAATTATCGAATTCTTAAGTACTATATTAAACTTTATTAACACACTTTATAGATAAAATAAACAATTCTAAGTACAATAAAAAAAAAATTCTTTATATTAAATTTAATTATAATTATTATCAATTCTTAAGTTGAATAATTATGTCATGTTCTGTTATAATATTACTGAGTAATTTTTAACCGACTTCCCAAAGGAAAGAGGTTATCTATTCGTCACGTATATTTTTTTTTTTTTTTTTTTTTTTTTTTTTTTTTTTTTTTTTTTTTTTTTTTTTTTTTTTTTTTTTTTTTTTATGTATGTTCGGGCGAAATGGCTAGAAATCGTCGACCTACCGACACGATTCATACGACATTGTATGCGACTAGTTTCACAGGCAGTCCCATATTGAGGAAAATGAAAACCTTCCGGCGGTTTTCCCGGAA
Organism: Spicauda simplicius; assembly: GCA_949699795.1. Classification (NCBI taxonomy): domain Eukaryota; kingdom Metazoa; phylum Arthropoda; class Insecta; order Lepidoptera; family Hesperiidae; genus Spicauda; species Spicauda simplicius. The sequence goes on from OX453064.1 coordinate 2,446,763, forward strand.
AATTGGAAAATGTCGGTTTCTTAAAATCTTGAATAACTTGGGTGTTTATAAACCGATTTCCATTTTCTTTCTTTCATTTGATAGGAAATTTCGTCACGCAACTTTTTCTCTTGGACATGGGTATGCTGTGATGCTTAACTCTTTGAGTTATGGGGTGGAAACCACCACCACTCCTCAAGTTTTTTAGATAATTTGAGATAACTCGGCTTCTGCCGAATCGATTCTTATGAAACTTGGAATATGTATTATATATCTATGCTTATATAGGTTGACGAAAAATTTGACCTTCAACTCTTCGATCCTGATGATGCAGGGTTACAGCTATCCTAAACTATAACATTAGCTATTTGGTGCTTACATATATGTAACAAGACTACTAAGCAGAGACATGTGATGAAAAATTTGACCTTCAACTCCTCAATCCTGATGATGCAGGGGTGCCTCAAGCCTAAACCATTGGGGTTGACCATTTGGTGCTTATGGGTATGTTATAACAATACTAAGCAAAGACATATTATAAAAAAAATGACCTTCAACTCCTCAACCCTGATGATGCAGGGTGCTGTAAGCCCAAGCCGTAGGTGATGGCCATTTAGTGCTTACGGATATATAATAAGATAGCAAGGCAAAGATGTAGGATGACAAATTTGACCTTCAACTCCTCAACCCTGATGATGCAGGGGTACTGCAGGCTTAAACCATAAACGTTAGACATTTGTTGCTCACGGATTTGTAATAACATTGCTAAGCAAAGGTATACAACGAAAAATTGGACCTTCAACTCCTCAATCCTGATGATGCAGAGGTATTGAATGCCTAAGCCATAAAACTTAGCTATTTCAATCTTACGCATTCAAAATGATATTTAAAAAAATGTAAGGTAAAACATTAGAAAAATTGTTGTATACGGTGGAAAATTGGACCTTCAACTCCTCAATCCTGATGATGCTGGGGTGCTTCAAGCTTAAACTATAGGCGTTAGCTACATGATCGCTACGTATATCTGATAAGATTACTAAGCAAAGATATAACATGAAAAATTTGACCTTCAACTCCTCAACTCTGATGATGCAGGGGTACTTCAGGCTTAAACTATAGGCGTTGGCCATTTGATGCTTATGGGTATGTAATATATTTACAAAGCGAAGACGTATGATAAAAAAGTTGACCTTCAACTCCTCAACCCTGATGATGCAGGGTACTGCAAGTTTAAACCATAAGCATCGGCCATATGGTGCTTACGTATATGTAATGAGATTACTAAGCAAAGATATGACATGATAATTTTGACCTTCAACTCCTCAACCCTGATAATGCTGGGCTCCTTCAAGTTTAAACCGTAGGCATCGGCCATATTGTGCTTACGTATACATAATGTGGTTGTTCACAATACCAACAATGAGTTTCGGAGAGGATATAATTATGATCAAAAATTCCACTTTGAATACAATTACCTGAAAGATACAAGAGTACTACCAACCTTTTTAAATTGGATGGATTATTTTTATCAGTATCAGTTGAATTATACTCTTAGTTATAAGGTTTATATTACTTTTTCTACTTTAAATATTGGTAATTATAGGTCTTTTCTTTAAATAAATTTTTACTCAGAAAAAGTTGTTTTATTCGGTTAGGTTAGGTTCGAACAAATTTTTCCAATTCAGAATCTAAGGGAGGGGGCGCGGTAGCGCCCCCGACCGGTTGTGTCAAAGAAGTCTATTTTTATATGATGACGTCAGCACATAATTTTATTCATCCGAAAATCGGACGAATAATTAATTTTATTCATCCGGTTAGCGGACGACTAGCAACAGCCATAACTGATTTTATCGTGACTGAAAAGCGTGAAAAAAAAAATTTTAAACAAAAAATACAACCGACTTCCATGCCACATAAAAGTAAAAAATAATTTAATTACATGTTGGTTTAGAGCAAACACAGTACTTAGTACATAGTCCCGAAGTCGGCGCTCACCATATTTCGCTGGATCACGACGAAACTTTATGTGTCTTATATGAGCGCCGACTTCGGAACTATGTACTAAGTACTGTGTTTGCTCTAAACCAACATGTAATTAAATTATTTTTTACTTTTATGTGGCATGGAAGTCGGTTGTATTTTTTGTTTAAAATTTTTTTTTATCACACCAGTGCTGGTTTGTTACTAAAACGTGTCGAAAAGATTTTTACTGTTCTGTTTTGTTATAGTGGTAGCATAAAAGTATTTTACCCCCCCCCCCCCCCCCCCTCCTGATGGTTAGACGAACTGTCGCCCCAGGATATCAGTAATCAACCGCAGAAACGATACCACCCCTGAGAACAGTTGCAACGCGTCGTGTCAGTGTCTCTCCCTTACTACACCCTTAAAATCAGAACGTTAGGAGGATCAAATTTCGAATCCCAGGCACGTACCTTTAAATTTTTCAATGTGTAAGAATTTATTGTGGACTTGTAGACCCCTTTCGATTCCGGAGGCAACTTAAACTTTATTTCCTCCTTATACAGTACTTATAGTGTAAAACGCTCTTGTATTCTGGATTTTAGGTTGCGTTGAGAATGACATACTTTTTTATCTGATGGAAGTAGCAAACGAGCATGCACTCCACCTGATGGTAAGTGGTCACTGCCGCCCATGGATATCGGGAAGCAACTTCATATAGGACATGGGTTCCATCTGAAGTCAATCACAGATGCGCTGCCGCTCTCGAGGACTATAATGGTCGCCTCATGTAAAAGTGTACCGGTAACCACAACTTTCCATCGAAACGCAAGAAATGCTTCACGCTGGAAATACATATAAGGCTAGAAATACTTATCCCAGCCTCACACATTATTCCTCGGGAATAGCAACACATCTGTGGCCAATATTACGTAATAATATTATCTGGAGTTAATCGCAAATGTCCATAGGAGGCGGTAATAATTAAGTTGAGGATTAATTTTCAACAGATAAATCGCTAAGTGGATAATAATTTGATTTATGTCTTTGTGAATTGGAAAAACATGGTAATAAAGGTGTATTCTTATATCCGAAAACGTATTGATGGAATAAAGAGTCAAATGAGTTTACAAACCACAGGGAAATGAATAGGGTACATAATTTTGAAACAATTAGACTGCTACGTAATTTTGATGCAGAGGTTCGTAATCGTTTTTTGTAACGTATTTTCTCGCATGGATTTGTCGATGTATACATTTTGTTGTTCGTGACTGTAAAACATGTTCAATGTTTCAAATCGCGATCGTAAAGTTGGCACTTCCATTTCTCTTACTTCAGCGTGTAAAATGTTTACAGCGACTGCCTTTGACAGGTTTTGTTTTATGGCGCTAAATGTTAGTCTTCCAACAGAATTTTAGATGAATGCAGTTAATACTTTATTATTTCATTTCGAAAGTTAATTTTTGGCTACAATCATACAAATATATTTGCCTGTTATTTAATTGACCCGGAATTCACTGCTTAGTGGAGATTTTTTTTTAGAAATCGTGTATAATTCCCTATTATTTTATACCTATTGAGGGATATGTTGTGTGAAATGAAATATCTTTATTTTGTATAGGCCTACGGGGGCACTTACAAATTGTCAGTTACATTTTTTTTCTTACACTACTACCGGATCGGTACACGACCTTAAGTAAGAAGATCCGGCAAGAAACTCAGCTGGTGTATCTTTTTTGTTTTTTTATATCTCATTTTTTTAAATATTTTTTCAACCATGTTTTGTGTCTCTCTGTCAGAAAGTTAAGAGTTCGATCCTAGGCCAGATAAACATCCAAATTATGAATTTATCTAAATTCTTCATGTATCTATATGTCCATAGTCTCTGTCTGGACATCTTTGTTATTCTACAAATCTTATATATGCCACTAGAAATTCCTAAGCTAAGATTGAAGTGTAGAAATAATCAATAGATTATTATCTACCATCGTCTCCGTTCAATTGCACTGAACCAAAGATTTCCGCTCTTCATTAAGAAATTAGGAAAACAATTTCCCGTGCAAATTTCGGCAAGGAAAATGCAACGTTCCGTTTGTTGGAACTTGAATCCAGGAACTTGGAGTGTTTGCTTTGGTCTCGTTATCCGGTTTGGTTCGGTCTGATCATGTTCTGAACGCTGCAAATTCTAATCCCTGCTACGAATTAGCTGGCTGGTGTCTAAACCTACCTACGTACCGGCAGAGACTATTTACCACTGAATTTTGTGTGCGTTGTTACTTACCTATGTAAAATACTTGTTTTTTGTTCGTTAGTTTTCATTTACCCGTTAATTTATGTAGAGTACACACGCTTAAACACGTTTTACACTCATAGCCACACACTAGGATTATCTCCTGTGTCGTGGGTACCATGGACATACACAAGGCGAATACACAAACACCCAGACCTAGAAAATGAATCTAAACTCAACATACAGATACCTGTCCGGCCGGGAATCGAACCCGGAACCCATTGCGCGTCAGACCGGTATGGTAACCGCTCCGCCAGGCGGGTTGTCAGATGTATGGTAAGTACATCTACTTAAGTTAGTTTCAGTTTATGTTTCGATTGGCAGAAACTTACGTTAACCTGATGGAAAGTTAGAGGTTTACCACATGAGCTTCTTATACACATAACTTGTTATAAAATAATTTAAAATATCCGTCCTTTGCGTCTTTTTTCATCTTACACAATTACATATCGCTCTTCATCTAAAAAACGGTCATAACACAAGATTGATTAGACAAGATCATTGTTATGAGTTAAAAATGCAGTTTGATTCCATTTTTTCTCTTCTATCGATCGATAAAACCGCCACAATTTTATTGGGAGTAGTTCACAAAAGATGGCGTAAATGTCTGTAAGTGAACATTTGCATTAGGAGGTGTGTGGAGTCTATCAATTCGCACTTGGTCAGCGCGGTGGACTATGGCCTAAAATTCTCTCATTGTGAGAGAAGACCCGTGCCCAGCAGTGGGATAATAATGGTTTGACGACGAGCATTAGCGTTCATTGAGGAACAAAATAATAAAAACGCGATTATCTCTAAAACTAGTTTTTTGTGTTATGACAGTTTTTCAGGGGACGAGCGATATGTTAAGACAAAATTGGAGAGTGACAAGAGTCTTAACACCTTTACACGAACTCAGTCAATTATCCCGAGCAAGATTCCTTGAATAAAATATCAAGATATTATAGATGAAATACGTAATTACTTAGAAGTAAACTTACTACTGGTTCTTCCTGTGCTATGTTAGGTGCTAATTCGTATAATTTAGCATTGAATTTGCATAATATCGCACCCGGAACTCGCATACATTAGAAGATGATTAGAGCCTGAACAAATAGGGGATAACGAGAACTATATATGCAGATCTCATACATTTACATAGTATTATATTTAAAGGTAGCACTCTTTGTGGTTTGGTTCTGGTGGCACCACTGTCACACTTATTTCTGTCTAATGTCACTTGGTTGTGGTTTTAAGGGTGTGGCCCTTACCACACTAGTACTACTACTACTACTTTAAGTACTCAACACCTTATATCTTAATCCTCAAAGGTTGCAATGTAATTATGGCCAACCTCAGTCTAAGCTTGTCGTCAACCCATTATTGTCCCACTGCTGGGCACGGGTCTTCTCTCAGAATGAGAGAGCTTAGGCCATAGTCCACCACGCTGGCCAAGTGCGAACTGGTGGACTTCACACACCTCCGAGAACTTTTTATTTAAAGAACTCTCGGGTGTGTAGGTTTCCTCACAATGTTTTCCTTCACAGAAAAGCAGTGATAATTAATTTCTAATACGCGCATAAAGTGATGCGTGCCTGGGTTTGAACATCGGACTTCCCGATCGAGAGGGCAAATTTCAACCATTAGGCTATCACTGCTCTTCAGTCTAAAGTCTGAGTCTAAACTTATTGGGGGTTAATTCCACTGCTAATCACCATGTAGTATGCAAGATTTACTACTTTGTTACGAAGAATATGATGTAATAAAATATTTTTTTACTTGCGTCGACTAATGTCGCTCCCAGCTCACATTGATGTAAAGCGCTAAAGGTTCGAGGTTCATGCCCAGCTTAGGCAGGCATCTAGAAAATTAATTAACGTTTATGCCATGTGTTTAACTGTTTTGTGCTCGTAACATTTACATTACGGTATACATGGGTGCAGAAAATAATAAATATATCAGTTTTTTCTTTTATACTAGTTGATCCGGCGAACTTCGTTCCGCCTAAAAGTCAAAAGTCTAAAATTATCAGTGTTCCTCCTCTATATTATGCATGTATTATATATAAAAACCTTCCTCTTGAATCACTCTATGAATTAAAAAAAAAATTAAAATCTGTAGCGTTTTTCTAAAGATCTAAGCATACATAGGAGACATAGGGACAGACAGAAGGAAGCGACTTTGTTTTATACTATTTATTTATTTATTTATTTGAACAAAATCCACAGCTCTTAGTAGTTAAGATTACACAGCTTATGTATAAAACTTATAGCCAATTACGGACTTACATTTTTTAAGTAGCACTGTTAAACTGCCACTGAGGTTTACAACAAAACATTACTAGCGCAGGCGTGCGTTTGAGTGTGTGTGCGTGTTTGTGCATGAGCGTGTGTGTGTGTGTTTACGTAATTAAATATGTAGTACATATTTCATCATTTTAAATAATATTCATTATTTAAATATAAAGTGTTCTATGTATATTATATAAATATATATATACAGTAATTATCATAAACATAGTAATTATAATGTATGTAAATAAGAAACAGTAATAAAGTGTATTTGTTAATCAATTTCATTTTAGAGATAAAAGGTCATTGTGTGTATTTATGTGGTTACTGTCTTTTAAAATTTTGCATACATCTTTTTTAAAACTGTGCTTGCTAGTATAAAAAATATCTAAAGTATTAAATTTTTTATTATAGCTTGTTTGTAGTCTGCTAACCAAAGAATTCTGCGCATAATTACATTTTGCTTTTGTAACTGCGAACAGCGATTTTGATGCGTGTCTAGTGCGCTTATTTGGCACATAAAGACAGGAGATTTTACTTGCCAGTACCGTACAATCTATATACCCATTACATAAACCATGGAGAAAAGACATATCAAACAAGTTCCGTCTGTCTTCAAGTGACATGAGTTTGTAATGAGAACAAGAATCAGAATAATCTAGAAAACTATGAGAATATCGGTAATTTAAATGTTTTACAAACTTGCTCTGTATGTTTTCTAATTTTTGAATGTATGTAATATAATGTGGGCTCCAGATAGGGCTACAGTATTCAAGAATACTTCTAACGTACGAGTAATATAAAATCTTTAAGCAACCTAAGTCCGAGAAAGGTCGAGTCACTCTCATTATGAAACCAAGGCCTTTGAAAGCTTTGTTTGTTATTGCATCGATATGATCGGAAAAACTTAATTTGGAATCTATCAAAATCAATGTAGTGATATGTCAAGGATCTGAGTCCTACTTTTGGTGGGCTGCAGACATGTTGCTACACCTGAAGACTAATCGTAAGTTGCAACGCTTAGCAGCGGATTTATTAGGTAAAAAATGGTTACGCAATGACGCCTTCACAGACAAACCATGGAGAAGTTTAGTAACTCCAAATATTAACTTATTGCTTACTGGATTAACAGAAAGGGATACAAGATCACAACTATTATGAGGTGTAAATAAATCATAATAAAAACCATTAACTCACTGTGTACTATGTGAGTATTTTTCCACTTTAGGAACTTGCTCTATCACTGTCGAGTAAAGAATATAAAGATAAGCTACGAAATTCAAAGATATGAAAGAGGCTTTTCACTATGACATGTTGAAATTTTCTAGTCAGGTTCATAAGTTACTATAGTTAAATGTATGTGTATATGGCTGTATTTATAAATAATCTGTGACGATTTAAACATGTTTGGGTGAATAAGGTTGCTATTAACTTAATTTAATGGTGGCTCTCTTAGAGCTAAATCGGAACGCTTTAGTAGCTAGCTAGAAGTAGCTAACTAGAATTGTCAACTTATAGTAAGTGACCAGTGACGCCCATTTTTAAGCCCGGTCATATAGAACAAGAGATCTTTCACATATGCGTTACTACTTAAAGCTGGTAGAACCAGTGTAGTTCGACCGGGAAAGTACCACCGCCAGACCTATTTCTAGCGTGAAGCAACAGCCTGATCTTGTCTTAGACGCATTGCTTCTGAGTTCTTTCGCGATATGTTCGCTTATCGCTTACATATGTTTAGTGGGACCATAGAATGCACTCGCTGGGACAGGGGACACATAAATCAGTCAGTTCAGCCCCCGGTTCATTTGCGCGTGAAATAGAAACTCAGTCGTATTATGCTGAGCGTTGCATATAAAATTCACAGTTTCAGTATTTATTTTCTCATGACTGTGAATAAGTGTTTGGATACATAACCTTGCATTACTTTAAATAACTTAGTAGGAAAGGATTGCGTAAGTCTCGGCACACTCTTTAATGCGAAATACGGTAGCGTTTTTTTTTTCTGATTGTAGCAGCAAACGAGCATGCAGTACACCTGATGGTAAGTGGCCACTGCCGCCCATGGACATCTGTAAGCAACCTCATATAGAGCATAGGTTCTATCACGTATCACAGGTACGTCTGTATGCAGTCAATCACAGGTACGTTGCTACTCCCGAAGACTAAGATGGTGGCCTCATATAAAAGTGTGCCGGCAACCACACCGTTCCATCGAAACGCAAGAACTGCATCACGCTAGAAATAGGTGTGGCGGTGGTTCCTCCCTGGTCGAACTACACTGGTTCTACCATGTTCAGCGCTCTACAGTGTAACTTTATATAGGTTTTATTATCACGTCTGGTCTTAAACTGATACCTCGTACTGATATCTCGTCAACCCATTAATGTCCTACTGGGCACTGTCACTGCTGGGTACGGGTCGTCTCTCAGAATGAGAGAGTTTAGAATTAGGCTATCACTGCTCTCGTACGTACCTCCTGATATACTGCAAGCTAATTTAGTACTTTTTTTATAATGAGATTCAGTAGCATTAACTACTTTAGAAAATACACCTCTTATGTTTATAAGCAAGAGTCTCGATAACCCATTATTGTCCCACTGCTGGGCACAGGTCTTCTCTCTGATATGGGAGTTTTAGGCCATAGTCCACCGCACTGGCCACGTGCGAATTGGTGAATTTTACGCACCTCCGAGAACTTTTTTAAAGAACTCTCTGGTACGCAGGTTACCTCACGATGTTTTCCTTCATCGAAAAGCAAGAGTAAAATCATGTAATTTAACGTGTAATTTAATTTATCGATGCAGGATAGCGAACATTTTATATTTTGACAAATGCAACTTCACACAAGAGCAAAAAACTTCTTTTAAAATTCAGAATATTTGACTTTAATGGTTTACTAGTATCTCCTGTACAAATAGTGTTGCTATATACTTTTGTCCGTATCTCAAAATGATTAAGTCTATTGCAAACACATCAACTCTATCAAAGCTTATAAAAAATGTTATGTTAGTTTTTTTAACGCGAATAAAACTGCAGGATAGAACTAGTAGTGTAATAAATAGATGTAACGGGTGATACACAGCTGCAGATAATAGATTTAAAATACTTGCCAAAACAAGGCGAATACGACTGTAACTTACATAGATTTAACAAGATAAAGACGAATTGAGACGTCGCAACAAGTGAAATAGTTCCAGTGCCAGGACCATTCGTCTGGTTACGTAAATACTTATTCAATGTACATTTTTTGTACGATTCAACATAATTTCTTAGGTAGAATCCTTTGACGTTTAAGTTAGATGGCACCATGGCTACATGTTTTATTTTTGTTTTGTTATTGAGGGGAGTGAAAGCATGTTTCTAGCGTGCAGCAGTTCTTGCGTTTCAATGTGTGGCGACCTCCCGCTACTCATCAAGAGATGGCGCTACTAGTATTCTGAAACACGCTATCGAAGCATTCTCAGAATCCTGCATATACACAAGTTCCGAACATCAACTGTCGGAGCACGGCCGCTCCCCAGGCATGATCACCTAGCCTGGCGGGAGATCTCCCTTTGTTAAAAATGGAAGGGTGTAGTTGTCGGCATACTTTTATATGAGGCGACCATCTTAGTCCTCGGGAGTAGCATCTGTGACTAACTTCAGATAGAACCTGTTCTATTTGAAGTTGCTCACCGATGTCCATGGGCGGCATCAGGTGGACTGCATGCTCGTTTGCTACTTCAATCAGATAAAAAATTGTAATTTGTTATGCTCTCACGCAAAAACTACCGGTCACTGAATTCGCTAATTTCGAAGCTACTGATGATCGCCTCATATAGAAGTGTGCCGTAACTAACTTAGGTACATTCACATTTATAATATTAATAGGGAAGTAGGGATTTTACACAACGCTGAAATATTCGAGCTGTTTCGGGTAATCATAGGTCATTACTTCCATATATCAATTTAATATCCAGGCGATATTTAATAACAGTTATAATGTTATATAGCAGATATTCAAATGTTGCGGGCGTGCTGATGCCGCCGCAAGCATATTACCAGTGTTCAGGTCTCAAAGCGCATCCAATACCTAGACTAAACTGATGTTGTTAGGGTTGGCGATTATGTTGTCATAGCAAAAAATAAAAAATAATCCGACTAAATTGCAAAGCAAGTCTCTTACTAGGAATCTTTTGTCTACGTAACGATTTTGTAATCAGAACTGTAAACGTAACGAGGTCATTCTTCAGTAGATTTTACTCCTCACATTTTTCTCGTACCCCTTATATATGCAAATCGATTCTTAAGGAGTAAACTCCAATAATATTAAAAAAATGTTTGTAATTTTGTTGTACATCTACACATCCATTGTTAATATATGTATTTGTAATACAAGAAGTAAATTTGTAATATAAAAAGATACATGGAATACCTACTCTAATTTTAGTATTATTAGAAATTTATTTAGTTTTAAATTTAGACTTGGAAGCAAATTATTGGTCAAGTATGGCTTATTTGGGTTCGTCAAACTGCTCATAGGCAGTATCTATTTCAAGTCCCTTTCCCGCCTATATTCTGCTTTCACTTTGTGTACCCTCCGTAAAATAGAAGTGAAAAGTAAATCATTTGGTAAATTAAGTGTCTGCAAAAGGGTGAGAATTAAAACCGATAAAGAACAAATAAACAAAACATACATAAGAAACAGTAGTTATTAAATCGCTTAAAGTTGAAATAACAACTAAATTCATTACTTATCCCGCAATAGACTTCAAAACCATGCGAGCCAAAACATTCTCCTACCAGCCCTACACAGTTCGCGGACGTCCCAAAAATGTATTTCTCGATTCCCGTTAGAGCGACGTTGAGTTTATATCAAATGGGTCTCATTCCGACAGAATCGCCGGTCGACGTTGACAAACTCCTCTGGATGAAAAAGATGTATTTTTCTCCGATAAAATTGGGAGTGACGGCCGCCTATAAATTTCTGCGTCCATTGTAGATTCGTTTAGCGCTTAACTTCCAAGCTGATGAACGATCCTCTGGATGGTGGGTGTCTAATTTGTTTGTTACTTTTGTCTTATCTGTTTGTTTAAGTTTGAAGTAGCAATCGAGTACGCAGTCGAACTCAAAGTGGTCACTGCCACCCATGGATATCTATAAACAACTTGGTCCAGCTGTCCCTGTAGTTTCGGGACCAGAATAGGGCCACGGTTCCCTCTGCCTGCCATAAGAGGTGACTATAAGGGGTATATGGGTTTGCGGGCGGGTATAGTGGGAGCCGGAGAGTGGGAGTGGGAATGGTGGTTTCCGGCACACTTTTATATGAGGCGACGATCATAGTCCTCGGGAGTGGCAACGTATCTGTGATTAACTTCAGATAAAACCCATGTTTTGTATGAAGTTGATTACAGATGTTCATGAGTAGCAGTAACCACCTACAATCAGTTGGACTGCATGCTCGTTTGCTACTTCAGTAAGACAAAAAAAGAAAAAAAGTCATGTATAAAAGTTAATTATTGAACTAATGCAAGCGTATTGCAATTGACAGCATGCCTTTGCCTTAACATCCTTCGAATCAGAACATAGCAGTGCACACTTCCTAATACTCTTATTACTTAATATTCTTAATGCTACTGCTTTAGAAGGTCACTTTACATTTATACGTTTGTGTACTTATTATTATATATCATTACAAGCCGATTGTGTTGTGTATTTGAGAAATTTTCACTCAAAGTTGATATATCACGTGCAAGAAATACAATATCATAATTACAAACGGCGTTCAAATATCTAGAAACCATTTGTTGTAGTCGGCAATTTGACAACATACCTAATATCGAACCCCCACAATCTGCTACTTGGGGGCGAGAAATCCACATAAATAACCCTCTAGCCCGCAAGAAACTTAACGCCAAATTAAACCACAATTTGGCGACGGGCAGGGTGAATAAATTTTGTGGCAATATGCCTGAGGCCTTAACTCAGGAATGATTTCAGTTTGAAACAACACGTTGGTTTCATTTCTCTGCGTCTAGGGGTCCATAGTCAAATAACGGTTTGTTAACACGTATGGGAAACATGGAATGGGAATTTAGCTATGAAGGAAAAGGTGAAGAAAGACCCGTCAATGTTGGTGATGCATTTGCGACTTTAACGTGTTGCGTCAGAAAAACTGTTTTATCACTGATTTTAACAGGAAAATTATCTTTGAAACCTGAGGTTCTACTTTTTTATCTGATCGCAGTAGCAACCGAACATGCAGTCCACCTGATGGTAAGTGGTCACTGCCGCCCTGCGACATCTGTAAGCAACTTCAAGTAGAACAAGGGTTCTATCTGAAGTCTCATAGATGCGTTGCTGCTCCCGAGGACTATGATGGTCGCCTCATATAAAAGTGTGCCGGCAACCACACCCTTCCACATCGCGCAAGAAATGCTTCACGCTAGAAATGGGTGTGGCGGTGGTACTTCCCCGGTCGAACTACACTGGTTCTACCACCTGTAAAACTACTTCTACTCTACTTTGGTAGGAGGTATTCTACTATGAGTTAAATTAAAAGTCACAATTATTGCTGCCTTATAATATTTTAGTGTTTAGCTTGGTTATGTTCTGCTCTTAGAAGATTGGTAAGACATCCATAACTCAAATCTGTTTGATTTTCTGTATGCGGTCGCCACAGATGTGTGCTACTTGTATTATTAGAGACAAAGTTTTACATAAGTAATACTGTCTTTTTAAGTGTCATAAAAGGCTTTTTAAATCAGAACATAGCAAAACAAAAATTCGCCGCAATCGAAACAAAAATTCTTGAAGTTTCGTCAAATTTAACCAAATATAAAGTACAAATGAATAAGCTATAATCTAATATTTTGGGTCTTAGTGTTTTGCTGCAAATATTTAATCATCAACCCATTACTGTCCCACTGTTAATACGCGGCTCTTCTTTAAGAAGGAGAGGGGCTTAGACCACGGTCCACCATGGGGGCCTAGTGTGAATTGGTAGCAAATTTTAATCCAAAATATTACACGCCTCTGAGAACATTTTTAAAGATATCTTAAGGGTTTAAAGGAATTGAAAGTAATGGAAACTTCTTTAGGAGACCTACTCAAGTTTTGCTCACGATGTTTTCCATTACCGTTAAAAAAAGTGACGTACAAATTTTAACATTTAAAATTAGAGGTATCTGGGATTCAAACTCCGAACCTTGACGATAACATCATACTTAATATTATAAAGGCGAAAGTTTGTAAATATTAATTGTAATAATGTAATAAAATATTAATTGTAATGTAAATATTAATTGTATGTTTGTTACTTCTTCACGGCTAAACGGCTGGAGCGATTTTCATAAAATTTGGTAGGGAGTTAGCTGACACTCTGGATTAACATATAGACTAATTTTTACTATAGGAAAATATCTTACTCCCAATCCCGTGGACAATCAATGCATAGATTTTTTTAATGCGGGCGAAGCTTTTCAACTTTAATATAAAATATTATATTTTATATTATGAAGGATTTATTTTTATGATTAGTCCTTCAGAGTTATTTCTCTCGAGCTTTCTGGACGTTTAAGCTCTTTCTAGCTATGCATAATGATTATAAGTTCTATGATTTAGAAATATATTTGTTGTATCCACAAAGGAAGACAGGACTTAAAAGTTCATCTCCTAAAAGATAAACAGGAGTAAAACATAATTAACAAAACGTTGAACAGCAAATCTTATTTCAAACGGAAACTTCTGTCTAGACAGCTCGTTACAGAAAATGTTTAGGATTTCGGAGGCTTCGCCAAATACCGGCTAAGTTATATCGGCAATGTCCGCTGCCGTTTCAATTTACGAGTGGACGCCATAACATTGGCACGTGACCGTACGGGACAAATAAGACCTTTTGCGTTGTAATTCATTTTGTGGTACCGTTTCCGATATTTATATACGGATTTTCTTGGCGTATTCATTTATTGGGTAAAACGTGGTACTCGTTGTTTTTTAGGTATTAAATATGTTCTAGAGCAGAGGCTAATGGTTGAAACTTGTCCTCTCAAACTGGAGGTCCGAGGTTCAAACCCAGGCACGCACCACTGATTTTTCTAAAACTATGTGCGTATTAGAAATTAATGATCACTGCTTTTCGGTGAAGGAAAACATCGTGAGGAAAATTACGCCCCCGAGAGTTCCTAAAAAAAAGTTCTCGGAGGTGTGTGAAGTCCACCAATGCGCACTTGGCCAGCGCGGTGGATTATAGCCTATAACTCTCTCATTCTGAGAGAAGACCTGTGCCCGGCAATGGGTCAAAAATGGGTTAATGAGAGAAATATGTTCTGCAAGGTAAAGTAGTATTTTGCGATCGCAGAGACACTGCCAACAGACTTAATTCCAATGTTCTTCTTTAAAAAAAGTTCTCCAAGGTTTGTGAAGTCTACCAATTGACACTTATTCCGCGGGATAGACTATGACCTAAAAAAACTCTCATTCTAAGAGAATAGTCTCGTGCCTAGCTGTGGGACAGTAATGGGTTGACGCGCTTTAAGCTAATTTGCTACTAATTTCATCTAATATTATACTGCAGATTTAATTGGTATTCTTTCTGACTAAATACCAAATCACCTACCAACTAGGAAACCAAATTTAATTGACCTGTCTTTAGCATATGACGTCTCATATTGCTCTCAACAGGAGTGTTCTCTGAAATTGATGCATGGAGAATTTCTACTCGTGTGTATGAAACGTGACTATTGCGGAGTGGAATTCGGTAGGGGTCGCAAACCACTTTCTTTGCATATATATTAGTAGCTAACTGTTCTCGCAATAACCAACAAAACATATTTTTGTACGATTCAAGTAGCAAACGAGTGTTAAATCCACCTGATGGCAAGTGGTCATTGTCAGAATTTTATACAGAATTGCGGTAATGCATATCTCAAGTCAATTAGCGATTCTTTGCTACCCCCAAGGAGCAAGATGTCCGCCTCATATAAACGTGTGCCAATTGTCAAAAATTTGTATTGAAATTTCTTTTCAGGGCGGTAGTGACCCTTATTTAAAATTGATAATAGATGCTCTGCTATTAACTAACAATAATCCCACTCCCAAACTCCCAATAATCATCTTATGAATATCATAAGGTGATAATTATTGGGAGTTGCGAACGGACTGGTGGTAAGGCTACTGCCGTGTAAGGACAATTGTGATCAACAGCACTGAACACTATTATTATCTGGTAGAAAAAGGGAGGATATTAGTGCCGCTGGCGGTGAACCACAATCGGTTCTACCAATTTTAATTTACAAGTCTTCCTTTTCATACGCTCCACTACTACTGTCACGAGGACGGTTTGGGGTGGTAATGATGACCTGTCAGGTCAACTGTCGAATTACAAAATTCGTATGATTGTAATATGTATGTTTATTTCATTGACGCGGAGTATGTTGTAGCTGATTTGAATGATTTGGATGTGAAATGTCTTATCATATTCGACATTTTAAAGTTTTAAACAGAAAGTTCCTTTTATAGTGCAGCATATATTTTATGTTCGGAAATTAATAACCGGTCACTTTATTCCTGTTATGTGCGCACGCTTTTTAACGAGCATTATGAATATCGTTACTTAAGTACTTATTTCGTCATAAACGTTTAATTAAAAACGGGAAAATAAATTGACCTGGCCCCTAATTGCATTCCGGGCACGCAAGTCTATATTTGCACCCCATGCAAGGTGCAATGAACGGCAATTTAAGACGCAATAAGGGGCGTATGACCATAACTCCCGAATAGTCGGGGCTCATAATTCTTCAATAGCCCAAATTGCATTTTAGCACCGAGGGCGATTTGTGTATCTACGGGCCGTAATGTCATAGATCAGAATGAGTGTCACAGATGAGACAAAATACTCACAGAAGAGTTATGTCAATTTAGTATATATGTTTAGACTAATATTATCGTGGAATGGATACAATTTAATATGTAATGTGTATTAATCGACTATATGCGGTTTTTAATCCATTTTTCGGCGTGACGTATTAAAATGTTTATCAATATTTTAATTCAAAAGTTTGTGAGATTGTAGGTGTGTTTGTTTCACGACAAAAACACATCAAAGTTTACTGAATGTTGACACACAGATAGTTTACGACATGCCATGAGATAACTTGGATTAAGCCAGTAGAACCGCGAGCTAGCTACTGAATAAATATATATAAATAATTGAATTTTAAGTGTCACAATTAATGAAATATGGTTCTGTAAAAGCATAGGCTTTCCGAAGAAAAGAATTATGTCTCACTTTTACCTTTCAAACAAAGTGTAAAGTACAAATAGTAATGATAGTGTTGCCTCCACAGTAAAACCAAAGAGTTTTATGAGCTGAAAACATTGCTATTATATTACCGTTGCACTTTAAACTGTTTATGTAGTGCGAACATTTGCTTATTATTTATTTAATACGGGATATAACTTCTATTACCAAAACGCATTATTCATTCGTAACTATATACAATCATTGAAATTTGATAATGATGTCAGTAAAACTTTGTACCTATACCCTCTGCATTAAAATTTAATTTAATTCCAACTGTAAAATTATAAATGTTTGGTACATTTACAAATTTGCGGTCAAATTATTAGTATTATTTTGTTAGATAGCAGTAGGAAAATGTGTAACAATCGTGGTAAGTGGTCCATAGACACTTGCAAGGAACTTCATACAAAACGAGGGTTCTATCTTAAGTCAATGACGGATGCGTTGCTGCTTCCGAGGACTAAGAAGGTCCCCTTATACCAAAGTGAGTCAGCAACCACACCCTTCCGCCAAAACGCAAGAAATGCTTCACTTTAGAAACAAGTGTAGCGGCTACTGCCGCTACTCCGTGTCCGTGTCCATGGAGGTACCTCTCCACGGACGAACTATACTCGTTTCTATCAATAAAATTAGGTATGTATTTATTTTATTTTGAATAGGCCTACGGAGGCACTGACAATTTGTCAGTACATATTTTTTTACACTATAATCGGATACGACCTCAACTGAGAAGATTTGGCAATAAACTCAGCGGGTTTTTCTTTTTTTTTGTATATCTTTTTGTGTGATAAATGTTAGCTCCAGTAACTTGCCTTGCATTTGACTAAAAAAGAAGGATGTTTGGCAGAATACGCTACACTTTGAAAAGGATTACGATCTTTCTGTATATTACTTAGTCATTGTCACGTCCGAAGTGTCATAGGCCGAGAGTCGGGGTGTGAAAACAGGCAGATGTTGTTAACGCAATTTAGATAATCGTTTGTGTAAATAAATAGCATTCGAAACTCAATTAGATCGCAACTATCGGGCTAGGGGCACGTTGTGGGAAGCCAAGTTCTTCCGCCCATCTGTTGTAATTTACCCTCGTAATTTCACCGTTAAAACTTGTGCACTTGACAGTTGAAATATTATTGACTATTGTTCGGACTTTAGTTTCAGTTATTTTGGAGTTAGTGCTTGTGTACTTCCTGTTTGATTGGAACGGAACATACGAAAATAGTGTTGTTGCTTAAGTCTGTTTATATTTAGCTATAACATTGAGTGTCTCAAATTCGGGCCGTTTCAGACAAATTATAATTTTATTGTATACAATGTGCATTAACGGAATTTATTAATAACCACCATAATATAATATATAATACCGTATTAATATCTATAATAATATCGCCGTTCGAGCATGCGTGGCGCCTTTGCACCTGCATTGAAAAATATGTTTTGGTCTGAAAAGGTAAATAAACCTTACATTTAATGAAAAAAATATTTGAAATGGAATGTCTTTATTTATTTATTTATTTATTTTATCTGATTGAAGTAGCAAGCGAGCATGCAGTTCACCTGATGGTAAGTTGTCACTGCCGCCCATGGACATCGGTGAGCAACTTCATATAGAACATGGGTTCTATCTGAAGTCAATCACAGATGCGTTGCTACTCGCAAGGACTATAATGATCGCCTCATATAAAAGTGTGCCGGCAACCACACCCTTCCATCGAAACGCAAGAAATGCTTCACGTTGGAAATAGGTGTGGCGGTGGTACTTCCCCGGTCGAACTATGCTGGTTCTACCACCTTCGAATTTTGCATGATCTATACGAGGCACTTACAAATTTTCAGTTAAAATACTTTTTCTTACACTACCAATAGACACACACACTTTTGGCACACTTTGACACACTTCGGCAAAGTTTATCAATTATAAAAAAATATTTTATTACGTAGCTTAAGCACATATGTATGCATATATATTACGAAAAATTTTCCTCTTCCGCACCCGTTCTCTATGTAGCTAACGCAACATTTTCCAATTTAAGTGAATCCAGAACTGCCACACAATGCCATTCCACTTAATAACTTTCCCCAAGAGTGGAGTTTCATTCATTTTTTTCGAAGAGCAATCTATTAAGGGTGCGATAAACGCGAGCCGCGTTAAAATAAATTGATTTTATTCAAATTTCTATTAAGGCACCGCTCTCTGTGTTTCTTGGAATTGCTACGGGCGCAGTCTTGTTACAAGTGAGCTGAGAATTGGTTGGATGGACACGGCAATTTTGACTGTAGAGAAACATGTTGTCTTCATCTCGTTAAATCCTAGAGCAAAAATCTCTTTTTTTTACATTACATTTAGACATTACATCTTTGGAATTTATTTTTAGCTTATACTTTATAACTAACGAAAAGATTAAAATAGGGTTTTTTGTAAGATTTGAATAGCAAATCAGCCTACGTCCACCACAATAAATTGTAATTGTATGATTTTTTATAATATTTTATATATAATATTGTATTTTATTTTTTATTTTATAAGCTTATGTGTGTTGTAACTAATGCGAATAAAGGTCATTATTTTTATTATTAATCATCTCAGCAGTTTCACCGTGAATACGTTCCATGTAATTCGGTCGTAATATGCGCAAAAAGCCGCATCATGTGAATATTTCGAACGGGTTTTGCCTCATTAGGACTAAGATGGTTTGCTGATATGTGAGTCAGTCGAGTGATGATTAAGTTTATTTAAATCATATACGCTCCAATGAAATCTACTATCTTATCGATGACCAAACCAAAAGAAACAAACGCGTTGTTAACTCTGACGACTGATTCCGGAAACTGCGTTCATAGAAAGACGCCACATCCAACATTCGTAGCTCCGGTCATTGAGCGAAGTTTCCACTCGAAGCTTGTAATTGAAAAGTTTTCTAGCGCAGAGATGTAAAGTGATTTATAAGACAGACGAACGTTGCTGACGACCTTTTTTGTCCCGAAATCTCGTTACAACGGCACTGTATTCAGAAACTCTATCGCTCTACATTAATACCTCGAAATTTATGGTTGTTCCTCTCTTTGTTCTGATATATATTAGTCTTATTCATGTATTTCTTCCTATAAGCCCCTTGGAACATCCTCTCCTAACAAGTTCTATTCTTGTGAAAGAGTCGTTCAAATCAGAGCATGCGAATTAGACTTTTTTTGTTTACGAGGGAAACCTTATAAAGGAATCCGACGCCGTGGAAGCGACGCGGCTTATGTGGGACTTTTGCCCCACTAAAACTCCTCAGGTGGCCGTCCTCAGTGCTGCATGGAGGACTCCGGGATCTTCAGCGGAACACAACCGGAGGCATCGCGCTCGGATGCCCCATTCAGGCTCTTTCCAGTGAGCATTTGTGCTCACTGCGCCTCCTGGTGTTTACGACGGCATGAGGCCACACATGTTTAAATTATTCAGAGTGTCATACAATATATTAGTTATCACTCTTAAAATTTGACACTAGGTTTAATTCGTATTTCATACTACTAAGCAATTTTCTAATAATAAATGCATTGATATTTCTAATATATTCATAGTATTCCAAAACTCACAAGTTCAGCCGTAAATCATGGTTATTTGCTTAATTAAAATAATTCACAGTTTAAATTTACTTTTGCTGTAATTAACTGTTTTATGGCTCTGTTTTGTTATTAAATATTCATATTTTAAAATAAATAAACATAAATTTCGTTAATAACTTTAAATTGAAACTTGTAATTCAAAATACTTGACGCCATCTATTATTATCATAGTAAGCATAAAATTACACGAAAATTTATTGGCACTAAGTATTTTTAATTGGCTTAGATGAGAACCTAATTTAATTTTGATTAAGTGTGTAACTAATATTATTATTCACACATTTAATTATAATTCGATTAAGTCGATATGTAAGTTTGGGAATTAACAGACGTTTGTTAAGATATAGCAAACTTCTTTGGAACTGTTAACTTTCTCTTTGAAGCTGCATACCTCTTCTTCGGAACGGGCAGAGTTGACCTACTAACAGCTGGAGAACAGCAGTTCTTGGAAGATCACAGCGACCGTCCAGGGACCACGTTACCTCGCGTAGCACTTTGCTTGTGGCAACCATGCTTTGCAAGATGTGCGGTATCACCGTCACATACATGACAATATTAATTTTCGATGTGATAAAAATAATTTTAATGACTAATTTATATATACCCTGTATGTAACAGGGTAGAAACTAAATTTCATCTTATTTCTTATTAATATTAAAAATGTGAAAGATTACATAACTCTTAAAACTGGATTAACTCAAGGATATCCAATATCCTGGAAAACGTGCCTAAAGCGAGCTAAATCATTGTCCTCAAGAGAAGAAGAGGGGTAGAATTTAGGAGCAACCTAAATGTGACTGATAAATATTAATTAAAACATAATTGAAATAAAGCAACTACAAATTTCCCTGTTGAAGAAACCATGTGCTAACCTAACCTAACCTCAATGTGGTTGATAAATATTAATTAAAACAAGTAGGAATGAAATAAAGCAACTACAAACTTCCTTATTGGAGGAACCATGTGACTAACCTAACCTAACCTAAATGTGGCTAATAAATATTAATTAAAACAAGTAGAAATGAAATAAAGCAACTACAAAATTCCCTGTCGGAGAAACCATGTGTTTTCATTATTTTCACCCTTATACCACAGCTCTAAACAAAGCCATAAATAAAGAGGAAAGAAAGAAGGATTTCGAAAATTAGCTTTGTATTTGAAAATTTTGAAAAATTGACGTAACGCAGACATTGCTATTTTTATTGCGTCCTGTTTGCGATGATTTATTGTTGCGGTGATTCGGGTAATGCGTTTGTTGGGATCCATCATCTTGTTGTAGGGTGAACATGTTTGTTATATTAAAAGACAGGATAATACCAATAAATTACACGGTGAATAAGCATCTACCGAATCGCACTTGGCCAGTGCTGGCTGGCAGCGGTGGTCTGACCCCTCTCATCGGACTCCCCTCTGATTGGACACTCGTGCCCAGCAGTGGTACAATACTGGGAGGTTCAAAAGCGTGCAGTCTATTTAATGGTTAATGAGCAATAATGTCGGAGGACATATGTAGTCGACTTCAAATAGGATGGGCATTTCAACTAAAGTTGATCATAGATGTGTTGTTGGTTATGCGGACTTCTTCGGGTATATACCGTGACCAAAAATATGCAACATGAATAGATATACTTAGTAATTACAGAACTAATTACACTACAAATATATTACTACAATAGTACAGGTTGTGTTTGATAGTCAATAATTTGTGGCACAGAGTTTCAGACGTCACTCTATACTAGTCTTCTATGAGAAAGGACCCAGGTTCGATCACTGCCTTGAAATGTACTGATATGTACATATAGCGGTAAAATGAATATTTCATACGCACACTACACGCACAAAAATTATCAGGCTATACCTGTAGATAAAAAGTTTTTCCTTTGATGAATAATTCGAAAGCGTGGACACCCTATCGCTAAGCCGTTAATTAATATTAATGGTATCGGTATTATGATGATTTATTGCAACACGTACTGATTGGGATACAATAATATTAAATATCATGCTGTTTGTACTATATTTATATTTAGAAGAAGCATACAAATGTTTATTCATACCACTGTATTAGTCATCAATTTACTTGATTTAAAGAATACGGGCATATCATGCATACTAACTTGTCGTCAACCCATTATTGTGCCTCTGCTGGGCACGGGTCTTCTCTCAAATTGAGAGAGTTATAGGCCATCATCCACCGCGCTGGCCAAGTTCGAATTGGTGGACTTCACACACCTCCTAATGCTAATGCTCACTTACAGACATTTACGCCATCTTTTGTGAACTACTCATAATAAAATTGTGGCGGTTTTATCGATCGATAGAAGAGAAAAAATGGAACCAAACTGAGAACTTTTTTTTAAAGAACTCTCGGGTGTGTAGGTTTTTTCACGATATTTTCCTTCACTGGTAAGCAGTGATAAATAATTTCTAATACGCACATAGTTTTAGATAAATCCTCAACCGAAAAATCTGAAACCTCAGACCTCCCGATCGAGAGGTCAAGTTTCAACCATTAGGCTATTACTGCTCCACCCATTAGTTATATACAAAGACTTAATAATAGTTGATAATAATTACACTAAGGTGTACAATTTTCTTACCACTACAAAAAAATAAATTTTGTCGTAAATCGCTGAATTCCTAGTAAATTTTCATTCCGTTTCCCAAAACTAAGTTTTTAATATTGAATTTAGATAAAGATCAAATGGGAGCTGCGATTAGGCTAAATTACTAAAACAGGACCTGAAACCCGGCCCTAAATATTTAAAAGGCAAATACAGCAAAAACGTTGTGAAGGACGTGTCTCACTACAAGCGAACAACTAGCAGCTCTGTGCTAGTACTTGTG
The DNA here is from genome assembly GCA_949699795.1 of Spicauda simplicius. NCBI lineage: Eukaryota > Metazoa > Arthropoda > Insecta > Lepidoptera > Hesperiidae > Spicauda > Spicauda simplicius. The sequence continues at coordinate 2,469,996 of OX453064.1, forward strand.
AAGGTGTGAGGCAAACACTAACATGGAATTTAGTTCCCATGTAGCAAACCATCTTCGGCCAATGCCACGTATTTTTTTTTATCTGACTGAAGTAGCAAACAAGCATGCAGTCCACCTGATGGTAAGTGGTCACTACCGCTCATGACATCTGTAATCAACTCATACAGAATATAGGTTCTATCTGAGGTCAATTACTGATGCGTTGCTACTCCCGAGGACTATGATGATCGCCTCATATAAAAGTGTGCCGGCAACCACACCCTTCCATCGAAAAACAGCTTGCTTCAACAACAGAAATGCTTCACGCTAGAAATAGGTGTGGCGGTGGTACTTCCCGGGTCGAACTTCACTGGTTCTACCACCGCTGTGGTTGAAAACATGTATCTATGAGCGGCAGTAGCTACTTACCATCAGGTGGACATCACGCTCGTTGGTTACTCTTATATCATACAAAATATAATATTGATAAATATTCTGTAAATGCCTGAATGTTGTTTGACTTTGCTAGCATGCATAAAATGCAGTTTTTACTATCTGTTGAAATGAAAATGAATCAATGTAATGGACGTACCATTACATTGTAATATAACACTTGTGAGAGAAACGATCGTTACTCGCAGACACACTTGCAGTGTGACACGCTCGTGTAAGTAAATAGCATTTTCGCGTCCGAGAATTATTCATTTTGCTGAAAATGAAGAGAATAGTAATTTCCTTGAACACGCAAACCTGTACTCCATCTTGTGCATGTCGTTGTGGGAATTAATGGGAAATTGTTTTTATTAAAGCTGAGAAACGAAGAAAGAAATTATGTTGTCGTTCTTGAATTATCTTTTGTGAATAGTTTTTCTTTAGGATGGTGCTTTTCTCTCATTCCAACTAATAAAATCCTGTGATAATTAAATAGAAATAAATATAATTATATAGTTTGATGATTAAACATTTAATTAAGTGATTACTTTCTCCTACCGTACAGACTATTTAACTGAACTGAAATTATTTAATGGGATATATTAATTGAGAGAGTGAGCAAATTTATAAATTTTAAAGAACTACAAAACAAGCTAGCCGTGAAAATTTGTAGAAGGTAAAATGATTCAGCAGCATATTTTATATACGGCACGGACCTCAATTCATTATTAGCAGAGATCCATATTATTTTACACTACAATCCTACAATAAATATGAAGAAAAAAGAAAAGAGCTTTGCCGAATCTGTGTTAAAAAGTTTAAGTCCCCATGGAGCCTCAGACATGGCTCATCAATTTCTAGTACTAATTACAACTACCTTCGACTTAGCATATCTTCGGAAAACAATCCCCATCTGACTGTCGACTGCACCCAACGTGGCTAAACTTTATACTGTACTAGTTGACCCGGCGAACTTCGTTCCACCTAAAAGTAAAAAATGTAAAATTATCAGGGTTCTTCCACTATACTATGCATGTATTATACATAAAACCTTCCTCTTGAATCACTCTATATATCAAAAGACTGTATTAAAATCCATAGCGTAGTTTTCAAAATCTAAGCATACATAGGGACAGACAGCGGGAAGCGACTTTGTTTTACTAGGTTGTGACTATCTAAATAAGCTGCGGGGGTTTCAAGCCATATTCATCTTTCTGGAAAGATAATTTTATTAATAGAAAAGATTTTAAACATTTCAGAGTAAAAAGCAAGCCATTATGTTGACATTGACGACATCCTTAGCACACTTATTATACAAACAGTATTTGCACACACAATCAGTACTCTATCCTTCGTCAGCGAATAAAAGGTACCAGAATTATTTTACCATAACGTATTTCAATTTGCAACATGTCAACCTTTACAGCTATGATCTTAAGGACTGTTTGGTCAGAGGGAAAGTTTTTAAAGGGTAAAGGAAGGGTAGTTTATAGAATAAGGGATGTTTAGCATTTGTCACAGAACGTGCTCTCTTGTTAACCATGACACGGGTTCCTGACGAGGGAATCATTTTGCAAGGAAATATTGTACGGCATCCGAATCTTTGCAGGTTGTTTGCGATTTTTATTATTGGACAAAAAATGGACTAGCCCTCACGTCGGAACAGGATTTGCAGTTATGTGTAACGAGCATAAAGATAATTAAATACATTAAAATAGTTACAAAAAAAGTTTTCTAAAATGTTAATAAACACTGTAAATATGTGAAACTGTACGTAACTTCAAACTAATGATGAACATATTGCATGCAGGGATTTAATAAAATTATTCTATTTACGACACATGTTACGCGTTTTACAGAATCTAGAAATTAATTTACTCCGCCCTGAACGTCCGTGAAAACATGTTTTGACCCAATTCGAAGAGAAAATCATATTTAATTCGAATAAAATCACTCTGAATCTTTTTCCAAGTAATAAAGAAGATTCAATTAGAACGAAATTCTTTATCCAGGGACGCGTGAATGGAGCGCGCTGAAAAGGACGTACCGCGTGTAGAAATAAAATGAAATATAAATAAAGAGCTGTTCCCATCCACTTTACACTTACATTTATAACTGTATAACGCAGAATGAAAGTCGAGTTTCGCGCTGCGAGTAGCGTGTTTAATTTGGTGGAGTTGAACGAAGGAGGGAAGTTGTACAAAGGCCGTCCATATTCATACGATGGAAAGTTGGTACAATACTAGCGTCATTACAGCGACGAGAGCGGCTAAGTGGCAAGTTGTAACAACTCTGTGTAGATACGAACAATGCCGATTGTCGCCGATAACATCCGAAGATAAAAGTAAAGTAATATGACTCGCGTGAAATGATCGCGCTTGTCTTTATATTTGATACCCAGCCACACACATAAGTATAATGCAAATGAAGAATTTATGTTTCTTTCCTAAAAAAAGTATATGAATTTAACACGATTTACAGATAAAATCTTATTAGAAACCTAAGCTGGGTCTAAGTAAACATATCTTAGTAATACTTATAATTTTCCAACCACCCACGGTTGACTGGTAGAGAACGCCATCAGGCATTAAATTGTCTGTTTGTGCCTTTTATTTTTATAGAGGTGTAATCAACAATTAAATATTTAAAAAAATATCTGAGTAAATACCAATCAACATAATAATATACATATATCACATTTAGATTTTTATCTTCAAACCAATCACCACATCGAACCATTCGAATACGCGCATGAATTTGCTTTCTTTCGCCGTCTCGTACTTACAACCCTAACCAGGGGTACTAAGTGCCCTCGGCTGCTCGATACCTCTCCAACGCTGAAGCATCTTGAAACAGTACGATCGTAGTGTTTCGTTTGGGTCGAAACCGAGTGATTAGGTATCGAGACGGGTCTCAATCCAGTATTAATGTGCACTACAGCTTAAAAGGTAGACCTGTCTAGAAAGCTTTTAAAGCTTTCAGACTATTTAAAGAGTGATGACGTTGTTTCTGTTACAATGTCTACCACACTGTCTAAGAGTTTCTTCAAGGTTGTACAACGAGTGTGGTTCTACCAGCAAGGTACCATCACTATACCTATTTCTAGTGTGAAGCAGTTCTTGCGTTTTGATGAAAGGTTGTGGGTGTCGGCTCACTTTGCGACCAGATGTTCGCATCATATGAAAGAGCGTGGCAGCATGTCGGCCGGCAAGAGACGCATCTTAGTCTTTGGAAGAAGAAGCACAAATTTTGAGACTATATATTCTCTTAACTCTGTTGTTACCTAGACTTAACATACATTAGGGAACATTTCGGACCCCTGAAATTCACTTACTAAACCAGTTTCCGAAAACGGACTGCAGTTAAAGGGCGAAATTTAAACTCGGAAACCGACATCAGTTCATGCCATGTAAGAACGATTTCATTACATCTTTTTTCTAAAAAGTTGAAAGTCCCTCGTCGGTGGAGAAATAACCTTAATAATCGCAGGTAAAGTTGATTTTTGAAAAGGACTCGTAACGTAAATCTCATTAGAGCCAGTACGTAGCTACATGGTTTGTGCCTGACAGGTAGCATTTTCAGTTAATTAGTGCAATTTCTGAACTTTTTTCTACTTCACAACTTTCTTTGACTGCGGTGCTGTTTGGTTTATTTTTCAACAAACTGTAAGTGCTATATTTTTCCGTTTGGCGAGAAGTTATAAATAGGGTTACGCTAAACGTAAAGCGTAAATGTGTTAAGCTAAAAAGATTATATAATTTACATATTTAAATATTTATAGGTCGTAGTATGTACCTATAGTAACCTACGACTCCTTAACCGTGTTCGGCATATATATTTTTTGAGAAAAATTTTGGACCCTAGTGAAAGATAATAATGCCTTTTTACACAATTGAAGTAGCAAACGAGCATGCAGTCAAGTTGGTAAGTGGTCACTGCCGCCCATGGACTTGTGAGCAACTTCATAGAGAACAGGATGTTGCTACGGCCGAGAACTAAACTGGTCATACCATACAAAAGTGAACCCGTAACCACCCTTCCAACGAAACGCAAAAACTGCTGCACACTAGAAATATGTGTGGCTGTGGCACCTCCCCGGTCAATCAACATTAGTTCTACCACCATGATTGACACACTTTCACATGCGGCGACCATCATAGTCCTCGGGAGTAGCAACGTATCTGTGATTGGCTTCAGATGGAACCCATGTTCTGTATGAAATGGATTACAGATGTTCATGGGCGGCAGTGACCACTTACCATAAGGTTAACTGCATGCTCGTTTGCTACTTCAACCAGATAAAAAAACCTTTAAACGCCCCCTTTGTGTTCGACCTATATTAAAAATGTACCTCATCGAAATATTCCATTGTACACATAATCTATCTAAGACTTCAGCTCTTCGTCCACTTAAAACTTCAATTCAGCTCCCATTTGGACCTTCATAGTCATAGATCCCGACGATTTTGACGATCCGCGTGGCGGAGCGTTTACCATACCGGTCCGACGCGCAATGGGTCCCGGGTTCGATTCCCGGCCAGACAGGTATCTGAATGATGAGTTTAGATTCATGTTCTGGGTCTGGGTGTTAGTGTATTCGTCTTGTGTGTGTCCATGGTACACACGACACAGAAGAAAATCCTACTGTGGGGCTATGAGTGTAGAAAACGTGCTAAAGCGTGTGATCCTTTTTAAGACCGACTGTTGGGTACCATGTACCTGATGTTTACCAGGTTAAATGCAGATTGGCGGATATTTATAGACTTTTCTAGATTTTTCTCAAAATCAATAAGAGCCCGTTACTGCAACCGTTACAGTGCAAAGGCAGTGGAAATCTAAATGAGCTGAAAACTTGTGGAATATTAAAAAGTAAAGAATGGACCGCACTGCAAGGAAAGTTAAGGAATGGTGCTCTGCCTTCGGAATCATAGAATTAGATTTACTCGAAGGGGCTATAACAATGTACAAAATGTGAAAAAAATGAATCTGTACTAATATATAAGAATGAGATGGTGTGTGTCAGTTTGTTAATTAATCACACTAAAACCATTTCTACAATTTACATAAAATTATGCGTGAATGTAGTTTCTATAACTGGTCAGTCTTTTATAACTGGTAGACTGTCGATATTACGCAATATTTAAAAATTGCGACAATGTTAGTGACTTCACTACATTATTTGGTTTCAGATTTTCAGTTTTCACCTTCACATTTTGATTTATGTACAGTAGCGAAGCACGGGTACTTCAAATAGTATAAAATAAATTCGATATACGTTAAGTGTTATCTTTTTTTTAATAATGAAATGAGTAGGTAGTTGTTTTGTAAAATTGAATAACATGCAGACTATCTGTTGGCAATAGTTACACCTATCCTAACCTTGTATCCGATTCAAGTTTAGGATAGGTGTACAAGGTTAGGATAGGATAGGTGTAGGAAAAAGAGAAAATATAAATATGTAATATTTCACATTTAATTATGATCTCTTTATCTGACTGAAGTAGCAAACGATCATGCAGTCCACCTGATGGTAAGTGGTCACTGCCGTCCAAAGATATCTGTAATCAACTTAATACAGACCATGGGTTCTATCTGAAGTCAATCACAGATGCGTTGCTACTCCCGAGGAATATGATGGTCGCCTCATGTGAAAGAAATGCTTCACGCTGGAAATAGGTGTGGAGGTGGTACTTCCCCTGTCGAACTGCACTGGATATACCACCTTTAATTTGATCTCTGAACTGTAAATACACATATAAAAACAAAAGAAGAATAAACACTAATTGAAATAGAGAACAACACGGCATTGAGAGAAAAAAAAATTGCAAATTAAAAAAAAAACTATTTTTAATTTAATTTAACATGACAACAGACGCTTCCATTTACTTAAAATCCTCGTTGGTTCTCAAACTTCGGTAGGGAGCAGTTAAAATTTTCCTTTTTAAAAGTGTTCCACAAACTCAAAACCCTCTAATGGAGGGAGCCATTAACCATTCATCGATTCCTAATTTATCTTACTTTTCCATTTTTTTCTTACTCAAATCGCTGAGTTAATTCGTAGGATTTTTTTGCTGATGCGAAGCGATACCAATTATAGAATGTCGTAAATCTCCTATTGACGGGCCCGTAATTGGATTGTATTGAGTTTTTATTTTGTTTTAAGGATTGATTTAATTCCTCCATTGCGCTGAATGAGGCCAAGCGTCTTATTTTTTAAGGCAAATAAATTACTGCTGTTTTTACTAGTTTACGAGTTAAACGAAATAGAAATGTATTCATAAAATCGAAATAAGAAAGTTTACGTACTTATTATATCAAGGGTTTACTGCTATCTTCGGGCATCTGTGAACTCTCATTGACTTCATATTTTCTTGGATTTCAATTTAAGGTACCACAGAGGATATGCTAACTCCAATAATTATTCCATCTTTCGAATTTAAACGCATCATCGCCCGATATTGCTGCTCTGTAGCAAAAATATGTTTTATTTTATCTGATTGACAAGCATGCGAGACATAGCTAACGAGCATGCAGTCTATGTGCTGGTAAGCGGTCACTGACACTCCTATGGGTTCCATCTGAAGTCAATCGCAGATGCGTTGCTACTTCCGAGGACTAAGATGGTCGCCTCATATAGTATTATAATCGGAACAGTTAAGTTATTGAAATTGAAAATGAATAAAATAAGACCAAAGATGGAAATTGTGACACCTCTATTACTTATCTGTTCTGTTTGATATGTTGGCTTTTTGTAAGGCAGTAAGGTATTTATTGCGTGTATATAATACGTATTATATACACGCAATAAATACTAGAGGAACAGACATCGACTAGTTTTAATTTGTGAGGAGATTACTACAAAGATATACTATGGAACACTGACTACTATTGCCAGTGGGTGGGTACAACCCATTATTGTTGCAATGCTGGGCACGGGTCTTCTCTCAAATGAGAGAGTTTTTAGGCCATAGTAAACCGCGCTTGCTTATTGCCAGTATTATAGAAAAATTAAAATTTGCGTCAAATTTAAATTGCAAAAAACTAAAATTCTTTCATTATTAAAAACTACATTCGAAGTGCACGAGTATTGACCTAAAATACTGTAGAGGGACAAATAGAAAAACCCGAAAAACATCATCATTTTTAAATCAAAAAGCCATTTTGTCACAAAAACTAAATTCGACAGTGATACCGTCAAATGAAATGTCACTTAATTACTCAAAAATCTAAAAGCAACAAAAATATTTCAGTGTATTTTTCTACTTATGTGGTAAGTTATGGAGAGTTATGGCTATGGGTACCCCCCGCCGTTCCCATCTATGCGGCCCCCGGAGGGAGTGTATCCCGATCGGGGTGACGGATTCGGGGAGTACTATGGCATGGGTCCTTTGAATGACAGAGAGCCTAAAAGGTAAGAAATGTAGAAGAAATCAATTTAATTAAATATATGCCCTTTTCTATATCGTAACAGTTTTCAAGGTGGAAGAACCAGTGTAGTTCGACCGGGGAAGTACCACCGCCACACCTATTTCTAGCGTGAAGCATTTCTTGCGTTTCGATAGACGGGTTACCAGCACACTTTCACATGAGGCGACCATCATAGTCCTCTGTGATAGACTTTAGATGAAACGCATGTTCTGTATGTAGTTTTTTACAGATGTCCATGGGCGGCAGTGACCACTTACGATCAGGTGGACTGCATGCTCGTTTGCTACTTCAGTCAGATAAAAAAAAAATCGTAACAGACATAAGTTACTGACCGCAGATTGAATCCGGAACTACTGTCTCTCCCGTATAGACTACACTTGCGTACATTTCATTAATATAAAATACAAAATAAATAAAAAAACTTCTAATTTGCAATTTCCTGCTTTACAAATATAGTAAATAATGCTATAGGTAGTTCCAAAATAGCATTTGTGATTAGTGATGTTAGAAGTCTTTTTTTGCAGAACAAAAATCATGTCACCTTTATTTTTGGTGGGATTATGTCGAGTTGTATTAACTTTCAACAACAAGATCCCACCAAAAATAAAGGTGACATGATTTTTGTTCTGTAAAGAAAGACTTCAAACCTCACTAACCACAAATGCTATTTTGGCACTTTTACATTATTTCCTTTCCATTGACGATATGCAGAATTATTCTATTAGGACCCTATTACGCGATGGAACCTATTTAGATCGACCGGTCCCTACAACTATTTTAGCATGAAGCAGTACTTGCGTTTCAGTGGAACGGTAACCACACCTTTCCACCAAAACGCAATCAGTTTTAAATGCGATAACCATTTTAGGCGTCGAGAGTTAGGCATCTGTAAGATACTTCAGACAGAAGCCCCATTCTTGTTTACGGATTTTTTCATATTTATTTCCATACGCAGAAATTACCACTTACCATTGGGAGGAATGCATGATTTTGCTACTATACTCTTATTTGAAAAACGACTTTCGTTTTTAAGCTATTGTATAGCTTTTATCCAAATCAAGAAATTCCGTAACGAAAAAAACCTAACACCCCCCACTCCGCCTACCATGTGCGCGGGCGGCCCAACGTTCGCTTAACGTGTATGTATATGGCACGACAGTACGAAGCTCGCACGGATTGAGACAATCTGCTCGAAAATCAGACGACTTGAATTAATATCAAAGAAAAAAATACTGCATAAACAAATAATTACAAATGCATAAGTTGATAAAAAATGCTATGCAATAGCTTTACCGCGGCAGCCCCCGAGTGCCGCACGTTATTTTATTTCCAAAAGTTGTACCCGTAGTACACATGCCGAACCTCTTTACGGGATATGCAGGTTTTCTCACGATATTTTCCTTAATCGTAAGAGCATGGTGTTGAAATGAAGTATAATGTACATTTCTTTGTTGTGAGAACATTCGGAAGTAACTACTGAACACACTCTCTTTGATAAACAGGTTTTCTCCTGACATTTTCCTTTTATTGCTCGAGTAAAATACAAGCGACAATGCAACGTATTTTGATATCATAAATAGCAAATAATTTTGCTGTACTCAATTTCATATATAATTCCTTCTGACATTGATTAGAAATACGTCATCATTCATGGGGACTAGGATGGATAGTTTCTGGAGGTACAACCCTTATTGTCCCACTGCTGGGCACGGGTATTCTAAGAGAATGAGAATCTTCCCAGAATGAGAGAGTTTTAGGCCATAGTCCACCACGCTAGCCAAGTGCGAATTGGTGGACTTCACCGACCTCCATGAACTTTGTTTTTTTTAAAGAACTCTCGGAAACCTACACAAGGTTTCCTCTTGATGTATTCCTTCACCGAAAAGCAGTGATAATTAATTTCTAATACGCACATAAATCAGCGGTGCGTGCCTGGGTTTGAACTTCGGACCTCCCGATTGAGAGGGCAAGTTTCAACCAGGCTATCACTGCTCGGATCGTTTCTATGATGATTAAATTTGTATTGTATTAGTACTATTTCCGCCTCCCATTGAAGGTGTCGTATTCAGACAATGGGTCAATTCAAAGTTATGAAGTTGTTTACAGATGTTTATAAGAAGCAGGGACCATTTAACTTAAAATTAGCTTGTCAATTTATGTATGTTGTATGGACATGATCACAGTAAAAGCAATGCAATACCCATGGTTGTGTTACTGGTTATTGACTAAGATTGATTTTCCAATAATGTTTTGTTAAGTTCTTAGTCGGATAGTTAAGAAGGATAAATTTAGGCTTACGCTCATAGCCCCACACTAGGATTTTCTCCTGTGTCGTGAGTACCATGTACACACACAAGACAAATACACATATACCCAGACCCAGAACATGAATCTAAACTCATCATTCAGATACCTGTCTGGCTGAGAATCGAATCCGGGACCCATTGCGCATCAGGCCGGCATTGTAACCGCTCCGCCACGCGGGTCGTCCAATAAATTAAAACGATTTCATTTTAATGAAATTTCATTATAATGAATCAATAAAAAAATATGAATTGTGAAAAAAAATGGATTATTAATTACATTAGTACATTTATAAATTATTATTTCTTCATAATATTTGCAGACGTAGTCGCTCCAACCAACGGAAATCTAAGCAACGGGATTCCAAACGATCGCGGTCGAGGAGCCGTAGCTCGAAGTCTCGCAGTGGCAGGTCGCAGTCGCATTCGAGCCGGTCGCGAACGCGAAGTCGCAGCCGCAGTCGCAGTCGCAGTCGAACTCGCATACGCAGCCGCAGTCGCTCAAGCAGCCGTCCACGAGAACTGAACTTGAGGGAACCGAGCTTCTTGGATGCCTTTCGAGTGCTTTATTTAACACGTGATTGTTTCTTTTTCTTTTAAATTGAAGTGATGATGCACGTGTGTATTTAAAAATGTATGTGAATAAGTTACGCACACTACATTTTAAAGTTATATTGATATAGGTAATTTAAAAAATGATAAACCTCTTCGTTTTTTTTATCTGCCTGAAGTAGCAAACGAGCATGCAGTCCACCTGTTGGTAAGTAGTCACTGCCGCCCATGGACATCTTTTATCAACTATATACAGAACATGGATTCCATCTGAAGTTAATCACAGATGCGTTGCTACTCCCGAGGACTATGATGGTCGCCTCATGTGAAAGGGTGCCGGTAACCACACCCTTCTGTCGAAACGCAAGAAATGCTTCACGTTAGAAATATTTCGTGTTTTAATTACGGTACCACCTTCACATCTTCCATCAATCTTTCTATCTTACTATCTTCCATTAGTGTTGCAATAGCATCAATTATAATTCGAATGGAAAACATAACACTAGTCGAGATATTCTATGTTAGCCCTTAGAACCAATAATGTTGACAGGCCACTTATCCTAATGTCTATGGGCTGCTCAGGTAACAGGTGCGCTACATGGTCTTTCCATTACATACTTAATATAATATGTATATTAAGTACCTATCTACATGTTATTCATTGGTATCAATACGACAATGTAACTATTAATTTATTGGTGAAATGTATTTGATAGAAATAAGATACTTATTAAGTAGGAAGAAAATAAAAATAAATCGCTATAACTAAATAAAACTCTTATGTAATAAAAATCTGTTAGCATTAGACACATTGTTTTCTTAAGATATTTTTTTAGCGCTATTAATTAATTCTTTTAAATTTTCTTTCTGTTTTCCAGCGAGCAAACACAATAAGAGCACGACGAAGTATTTAGCAACAAAAAAGCGTCAGGACAGGATACAGGAGTTACTTAAAAGCGATGGCCTCGGGTCGAAGAAATGGTTCTTCTACCCAAGGTCTCTCCAGAGCGACACAGACGCCGCTCCACTGGCAAGAGACAACTGCGACAAACGAGTGAAGATAGACGCTACCTTCTTCAGAAAGTACAAGAAGAGCAGAAAGGTAGACACCGATGCTCCAATCGCGAAGTTGAAGCGGTGGGAGCTGATATTTTATGAGAAATTAGGGTTTATACAAGCTGTTTGATTGATAATATATTTTAATTTAGATGCTTTAAGCTTTTTATTTACGCGATACCATATCTTAAAGAGTGACTCTTTTCCTTAAGTTTGTTAGTTATTAGACATTAACAACATTAACAATTTGTTAGCATGAAGTATAACTGTGGTGTCTACAATTAATGTAATTGGTTTTCTTTTTATACCGCTTAAATTGTAGTAAATAAATAAATAATAATAAATAAATAAACATAAATCAAAAATATCTGCCATGCTCTCGCTAACCTGTTACATATTCTGATATAAATATGACGTATCTAAAAGTTAATGTAAAAATGCACAGGCGAAGCAATAAATCTAAACATTAGCTCACACTTGGCGAGCGCGTAATGGTCCGTCCAAAACACGGAAAAACTTTTAAATTAGCAGTGAATTGTGGGATATTGCGCAGAAAATTGACGCCTGGGTAAACTGTGGTGGGCAAATTAAACGGCGTATTTAATATCATGATTAATTGTTATCTAATAATTATGACATATAGGTAATGTTGTTGAAGGTAGGGTGACCGCGAAAGTGCTAAATATTCATTAGATACATGAATTATTTTTACTACTGTGTGTTCGTAATTGTTTTTTAAAAGAAATATCCATATAATTGTAGACGCGACTTGCTCGCTTGGAGACTAAAATGTTTGGATGTCGGAGACTTGCGTAGCCTTGTGTACGAAGAGGCTGACTCTACAAACTGGGTCGATTCCAATCATGTGTCATATTATCTATATACCTGGAACAAAAAGTTCTGATTCGTTTCCTAGATATTTTCCGCAGGCGGAGGGGTATGGAATTACGCACTGTTATAAGTTGATGTAGAGAAGGATTGCGCAATACTAATATTTTTTTCAAATAATGCATAGAACATACATAAAATCAACTCAAACACACTCACTACCTTGCATTTGATATAAACACATAATAAACAAAATAGAAAATTCAATGTCTTACTATGAAAACACATAACGTCAAAAGTTGTCACATATCTTTGTCGAAATACCCGCTATTGCTTTTAAATGCAACTTAGTTAATAAACCTCTTTTTACCTTTAACGTGTGCATTCAAAATATATAGGTATAGGTATTGGTGCTACTTTGGACAATATGAAGACAAGTCGACAAGTTGTTTGGGCTCTAGCGCGAGCTAAAAAAATGGAGTCACATACGTACAAACATAAAAACACTGGAGAAGATTACCCTCCTTATGATGCAGTCGGGTAAAATAAACCTTTACATTGAAAAGTATAAAAAGTTCAGTCGATTTAGAGAGCATAGTCTCCTACTTTTTCATGTAAACTTTATTCTTTTTGTTTATAGCCCGTTCATGGAATGGCAAGGTGTAGTAAGCAGTCTCCGTAACACGTTCAGAATAATCTGCTTAAAGCATACCCAGTTTGTCCGGCTTTATACGATATAATTTCACCCTCTCTCAAGGGAGTACCGGCTCTTTTTAATATTTGCATTCAACTCAAAGACTTTAAGTAATTGCATGCGTTTTATTTTGCAAAGTACTCCGTGTTAGTTACTGCTTTCAAACTTTAGAATAGGTTGTCTGGAAGGTGTAGAGTGCAGGTGTGAAAAAAGTGTGTGTCGCGTTTTATTGCCAGGGTTCGGTAAGTTTTTATTGAGATTTCCTTGTTAATTAAATAGTTTGTTTTATGCATTTTCAGGTTTATTCTTTCTAAGAATAATACGAGTAGGTACATGTAGTCTTTTGTTTAGTGATTAAATCGAGATGGGGATTATGACATTGTTGGGTTATTGTTATATTTAAAGTTGTATGTATCCCACCACTGGACACAGATAGATGTGAGACCTAGGGAAGGCCTGAAGTATGCCTATTTCACTATCCTACTGTTGATAGAATTAAATGAGTTTAGTAATAGTTTGTAAGCATTTTGGTTTCCATGTAAATAAATCATTTTCCATCCATCCATTCATCCATCAGCCTTTGAAAGTCCACTGCTGTACATATGTCTCCCATAAATGACACCACTCAAACCGGTCCTGTGCCTTCTGAATCCAACGGTTTCCCGCTGTCTTCTTCAGGTTATCGATCAATACTTACTTGACAATAATACTTTGCATAGTAAAAGCATGCATCTGCTCCACATCGACCGATCCCGAGCCACCTGACTCCAACAGTCATTTTACTAATATCAAAATAGAAATAGAAAAAAAACATGAATTCATCCTTACTCTTAGTTCAATTAAACTTATAATGTTTTAAATCCTCACTTCTCTAATTTCCTTACATACCTACGGATCACTAAAATGAACAAAGACGTACGTAATCGTTTTATGTTTTTCCGTGAATAGCAGACTTGGGAATATTAAATTTATGGTGTGGGGTTCAACCACCCCTTGGTAGTAAAGCATTATAATTATCACGAATGTCGCAGGTTCTGTGTTAGTTTAGAACTATGAGGATAGTGGAAGTAGTAGTAGGATAGTGGATTGTAGTTGAAATTAAAGTTCTAATCGCAGGAACTTTTGATTTCAATTAATTATTTTTCACTTATAACGTTCTTATAAACTTATTATCTGAAAATTTCAAGAAGATACACTATGATCAATTTTAGAAAGATACTAGCAGTCCCGACAAACGTTGTTTTGCCATATAAAAAATAAAAAATAAAAATTTAGGGTGGACAACGCTTAAGGGGTATGAAAAATAGATGTTGGCCGATTCTCAGACCTACTGAATAAGCATATAAAATTTGGTAAAAATCGGTCAAGCCGTTTCGGAGGAGTATGGCAACAAAAAATGTGACACGAGAATTTTATTTATTAGATTGATTTAAAATAACAATTTGTATACAAGTCAAGTTCTCCAGTCCATTTTATTATATGTAGAGGCGAATAGAGAAGGTATGCGCACTACACATTTCAATTAATAAAATGGCCATTCCATCAGTTTTGCTACCCTCACATAAAAATATTCTTTACCCAAGCTCGCAAAAAACACCAATACAAAAGTAAAAAAAAAGGTTCATTTATATTAATAGCACACGACGCTTTTAAATGTACCCTCGGAATGGCAAATAAAAACATTAGATATTTACACTTGATCAGCTGACACCCTTTCCTAATACGTTTAGTTAAATGGCTCGAGCATCGAAAGGGTTAGGGCAAAAATACGATAAACGGAAAAGGGTTTAATTAAGGAATTTAAGAGATAAAAAGTTTGAAAGGTTTTTCGACCGAAGTTATTTTTTTAAATGTCAGAGACGCCTGCAAACTTTGTCATAGCAAAACAACAAAATGTTCATTGCTATGAAATAAAACAGGCGTAAATAATTTTAAGAACTACTTTACTATGAAGGAATATACTTTTCCAAGAAAACATGTTGTTATTAAAATGTTGTTGCTACAATATAGCAAGATAGAACTAGTATGGTTTGACCGGGGAAATACCACCGCCACACCTATTTCTAGCGTGAAGCATTTCTTGCGTTTCGTTAGTAGGGTGTGGTTGCCGGCTCACTTTTATATGAGGCGACCATCATAGTCCTCGGGAGTAGTAACGCATCTGTGATTGACTTTAGATAGAACCCATGTTCTGTATGTTGATAACAGACTTCCATGAGAGACAATGACCACTTATCTTCAGGTGGACTGCATGCTCGTTTGCTACTTATATATTATAAAAAATATAGCGACTGATCTCACCGCACCATCTGGTCTGTATGACGGTATCCGACCACACACCGTCGTCCTATTCGGAACGCATGGCTGGCCGGTTCAAGCTCCCGCTCTTGATGCCCGCTACCCCGATAGTCTTTTTTTAGTCGCCTCTTACGACAGGTTGGGAATACTGTAACCCTATTCTAAGCCCAAAAAACCAGGGAGAATATACATAACTTATACCTAATTACAAAACAGCTTGTATAAAATTGTGCAGATTTTATACGAAACATTTAAATTATGACACTGACATTATTATCGAAATTATTACATCTTTCTTCTTCTTTATAAAAATGAATGTTTGTCTGTATGTCCTTTATAGAATCGTAAACTATTCATTTGATCATGTGATGATCTTTAGCAAAGTTGTTATACATGTGCTCGCGTAGGTTTCTGGGGTCTTTTTTTGTGTGATGACTTAGCAACGGGTACAGATACATATAAGATTGTAATGTATTACAATCTTATATGTATCTTATATGTATTGAGAAAAAATAATAATAAAAGATACTTATAGCTTACTAAATCGTTGTATAACACTTTCCTCAAAGTTAAATTTAGCGTAAACACTTCAAACTGGAATAGGGGAGCTATATTTTCTTCTGTAAGTATTGGACATGTCGAGAATTCCTTTCGTTTGAAACAAAACGAAACGAAATTACATAATACAAGGTTTACATGACGGCGTCTTTGTGTTCCTTTTGCTCTACACTAGTTCGAGATGTAAAAGAGACTGGATATGACTCAAAAATAAACAGGCGTAGCTTTATAAAATGTTTTTCTTGATTAGTGTTTTAATACCTTTTTATGTTTGAAATTCATAAAAATATTGTAGTTACATTGCAAATACTAGTAATATTGTAATTCTTTTAAAACATATTTTTCTTTTTATCTGACTGAAGTAGCAAACGAGCATGCAGTCGACCTGATGGTAAGTGGTCACTGCCGCCCATGGACATTTGTAATCAGCTACATACAGAACATGGGTTCCATCTGAAGTCAATCACAGATGCGTTGCTACTCCCGAGGACTATGATGGTCGCCTCATATAAAAGTATGCCGGCAACTACACCCTTCCATCGAAACGCAAGAAATGCTTGACGCTAGAAATGGGTGCGGCGGTGGTACTTCCTTGGTCGAACTACACTGGCTCTACCACCTTGAATTGTTTGGAATTCATAATATGTTTAGAATTCTTAATATTAGTAATTCGTTTAAAACATTCTCTATGACTGCGTTATATTCACGGCGAACGATCTTTTCAGCTAAACTACATTCATGTTACACAATAATGTTTGGGTATATAAATCTCATCAGCTATGCTACGTAGTCAATATCGCATCCAACTAACTTAGAATGTATTTACATAGTTTATGCTGTTATATATTATTCATGATGAATATGTACATTTTTATTGTAGTATGAAGTTCCTATGTAATCTCGTATTTTCTTTAATTTACCTATATAAAATATGTTTTATCATCGGTGTCTGTGGGTGCGCTTTACAATTTCTCACTCATTTATTTTATTCTTCAATTGTATTCTAAAACATTACGTAATTTAAAACGATATAGCGTACTTTCGAGATATAATCACTTACTACCCTTAAATTTTCACCAAAGAAGCTGTTATTAATAGATTAAGTCAAAGCGATGTCATTTCCAGCAATATACATCCCAAGCGCTCCCCAGCAGGAAATTCCCTGAGGTAATTTGGATGCAGAGTGCGATGAAGAAGTTCTGTGCATACTGTTAGAGCGGACTATTTCGAATGTGTTCGCTTGTATTCCTTAATAGCCACCTTGGGCGCGCATGTTTCGGTAATTTTGTATGTCGCGCGATATGTTAGCGTGAGGTGCGGTAGCGTGCGAAATTAAGGATTTATGGCGCTTCTAGTTTTCGGGTATGTTTGAGTTTACGTACATACACAAACATACACGCTTTCTACACTCATAGCCCCACAGTAGGATTTTCTCCTGTGTCGTGGGTACCATGGACACACACAAGACGAAAACAAACACCCAGACCCAGCACATGAATCTAAAATCATCATTCAGATACCTGTCTGGCCGGGAATCGAACCCGGGACCCATTGCGCGTCAGAACGGTATGGTAACCGCTCCGCCACGCAGGATTTTTGTATGTCTTAACGATTGTAAAGAAAATATGATTTAATGAAATTAATTTGTACTTAGTATGATTGTTTCAAATGCATCGGCAACATCTAGGTACGCTTTTCCGTTTCAAGAAACATGTAA
The DNA here is from genome assembly GCA_949699795.1 of Spicauda simplicius. Taxonomy (NCBI): domain Eukaryota; kingdom Metazoa; phylum Arthropoda; class Insecta; order Lepidoptera; family Hesperiidae; genus Spicauda; species Spicauda simplicius. The sequence continues at coordinate 2,487,840 of OX453064.1, forward strand.
GTAGTAATGTGTTGGAGACTTGAAGAATGCGATAGGATCGGATATTATTGCGATCGATTTTATAAAGGATTTATATTATATTTTGCATAAATTACACATTTCTAAGTGAGGTAGTTTACAGAGGATGTAGTAAAGAATTCGAAAAGGATTCAAAAACCGCATATTGTGAGTACCCGTTAAGTATTAAAATGTGTCAATTCCGCGATATTTTTAGTCTACAATCAGAGGATGTAGTGTTTGTTCCTTTTATTACAAAAAACATCATATCAGATATAAGGATCGTGACAGATATTAATAAGCCGAGATACTATTCGATATTTGACAAAATGTCGTGCTACAGATTTATTCGAAACATTCAACAAGTGCCTACAATACAAATAACATGTATTAAAATAAGGATCTCGAATGCCTCATAAATACGTATGTCATAAAAATATTAGCAAAAATATAATGGTATTTTAGACGCGGAAGGTTGTATTAAATAATTTTAATGAAATAATGTTAACAGCAGGTAATTCCAATAAACGTGCGTCCAAAGTTATCTTAATAGAGTTGGGAATCAGGTGGATATAAAACATTTTCGAACTGTTTCGCTCCAAAATTAACAACTTAAATGCGAAAAGCGTAGATTATCAAAATGGAACGTCCCGGGCAGCCATTTATCATTCTCAAAACTCCATACAATTTTCAGGATCACAACAATTTCGTTTAATTTATCGCTGTACCTTGCCCCAGGCGTGATCGTGTCTAATGGAGTTAGGAACTTGGTGACTGCTGCACGCGGCTGCGGCTTATAACTGCGGCTTACGACTGCAGCTCACAAATGTGGCTTACGAGCGCTTTTACATTAGGTCGTAAGTAGCGCGGATGAGCGCGTTAGCCGCGCGACTGCTAAGGATGCTTTCTTATTATTGAATTAATTATTCAATATTTGTTATTATTATTTCCATAAAAAAGTACAGCGCGCCACCCTAATCAAAAAATTCTGGCGGACATTGTCGAAAAAGAAAGCATTCTCTTCAGTCGCGCGGCTGACGCTTTGCGGCCGCGCTACTTGCGACCTAATATGAAAGCGCTCTACAACTGCAGCTAACAGTGTTGGTTTTGCGACTGCGGCTTACGTTTGCGATACGCAGCCTATGATATAAAAGTTATTACGGATGTGGTATGATATGACGGGTATAATAATACTATCGGACCCACAAAACAGTCCTTCCTGTAGAGAGTAAGTTTAATACACACTGATCAATAGAGTTCAATCAGAATAACATAAATATAACGCTGTAAAATAAGACACCAGAAAAATACTTTTATCCAACATTTTATTCTCAATTCTTTTTCAATAATGACAGCTCTGCCTCTGCTGCTCTGTCAATCATCGCACCTCTCCTCTCCGTACCTCACCCCCTCGCCTCAACGCACCTCCTTCGTCACCACACCGCACCTCCTTTGTCACCGCACCACGCCACATTAAAACATCTCATCACTGCTGCGTTACATAAACTTCCTATAATTCATCCCTTTCAACCCTACACCATATGTTTGAGCTGATTTGATATTCAATAAATATTGCAGAGTTTATAGCTCTCTTGTGACATATGGGCGCAAAAATCGGACAGAATCAATTCGCAAGGGACCTTAAGAGTCCAGTGCGAGTTATGGGGTGATTTCTTGCAGATTTCTCACTGTCAAAGGCCTATCTGATGAGGTATAGCGGTCAGATGTGCTGAGGATTCAATATAAACTGTAACTTTTTGTGGCCCGTATGAAAATCGAACGAAAAAGTTAAGCTATGATTAGCGAGGAATAAGCTAGAATTATGAAGCTCATAATTTTAGCTACCACTTATACCTACCACCGTGTCGGAGAAAACTTCAAAACTGAGGGTGGTTTGAAAATATCAGCCAGTAAACTGTAACTGCTTATTAGTATAAGTGTAGTGTAGGCTTGTGCCTCGTCTTATGAAGGTGGTAGAATCAGTGTAGTTCGACCGAGGAAGTATCACCGCCACACTTATTTCTAGCATGAAGCATTTCTTGCGTTTCAATGGAAGGGTGTGGTTGCCGTCACACTTTCACAATAGGCAACCATCATAGTCCTCGGGAGCAACGCAACGCATCTGTAGCCAATCTCACATAGAGCTCTAGTTTATGATTGACTAGATATCACCCGCGGTGTAGCTCGCGTTTAAAAAAATGTAACATAACATACTTAATATTTTTAATACAGTACACAGATTATTATGAAACAAATGCCAAACGTTACATGAAGATTCGTGTATTTAAAAACCATTTAAATCAATTCTGTAGTTTAATTGAACGCGATTAATCACACAGAAAAACGAATAGACAATATAATAAAAATACATAAATTTGTATTATTACTTATTTTCCTACCTTCCAACTGTTTATTTTACAAATACATGCGATGTGCAGACACGAGAAACTTTCAACTTAATTATATGTATGTATAACAGATCCAGAGCGGCAGTGACCCTACCAACAAGTGGACTATACAATCGTATGGTATTTCAATTCCATAATGAAATGAAATGAAATGAAATGAAATGTCTTTATTTTGTATAGGCCTACGGGGGCACTTGCAAATTGTCAGTTACATTTTTTTTTCTTACACTACCACCGGATCGGAATACGACCTCAACTGAGAAGATCCGGCAAGAAACTCAGCGGGTTTGTCTTTTTTCTTATTTATATCCATTTTTTTATTTTTTTATATAATTACAATCATGTTTTTTTACATGGTAATAAAACAGCGCTTGTCTATTAATCAGTATCCATAGAGGATTATCGATATATTTGAGCATAAATCGATACCGTCTCGAACCCTGTAGCTCACAACTTACCAATTTTATCTAAGTCCTCCCCTAGGATTAATAAAATACTTATCAGCACTTAGTTTAAAGTAAACTAACAGTAAGCCCAGATAATCCGGAGTGGAGCGAATTGATAGAGATTGGTCGGTATAATTTGGTCATTCGATAGGAATCGATCAGAGAGTTGGGCAGTTGTCACGTCCTTGGATTAAACCTGATTTATCGCATACATTTGTGATAAGTTATTACGGTTTTTCTCTAGAATGACGATTTGTTATCGTAGATTTCGAATTTCGTTACTTATGTCAATGTGCTTGATGTAACCCCATTTATAAGGAAGTACTGTAGCTGACTCTTAGGAGCACAAGTTTCATTTGAAAAGGAAAGAGATTCAAGAAGATTTATGAAGTTTCTTAAGTCAATTCTAATTATTGCAGTCTAAAAGTAAATTTACTAAGTAGGAAGTAATTGTTAAATAATATAAATAAGTTCTATTTTTTATTCGCGTTATTTTACCTACACGTAATCCCATGAGTCAACAGATATTTTTTTTCTCAAATAGGACAGTAATTTCCTCTGGCAGTCATACACGGAGAACTTCTCTGAATACTAAATTGAAACAGCTTATTAGAATACAGTAGAAGTACTATTGTTTGAACTGTTTGGAGTATAGTGGACTAATCATTTTTTATATGACTTTGATCAAGACCGGTTGGAGTGGCCCCATTTAGGGGAGGCCTATGTTCAGCAGTGGACATCAAAAGGCTGATGGATGGAATCATTTTTTGTATGTGTGTCAAAGATCAAATAAGTTAACAAATGTGTAGCGTGGACAATAATTTTGTGCAAACTGATCTTTTTTAACTTAGTGACTTCAGGTAACGCCAGGTTACGACACTGCAAATCACACATACTACCCCTATGCCAACAATATTTTTCTTTTTTTCTTTTTTATAGGATTGTGATTTAGATAGTATATGAGCATGTAGTCCATCTGATGGTAAGTCACTATCTTCCATATGCTACTTCATATGTAACAGGCGTTTCAAATGAGGTCAATCGCAGATGGGCTGCTTCTCTCGAGGACAAAAACGATTGCTTCATACGAAAATGAGTCGGTAACCATACCCTTACACCGAAATAAAAAACTTCCGTGTAGAAATAGATGCAGAAACTTTAATGTTATTTCTTAAAGTATCAATCAATCCGCCTACTTGGGCAATATTAGATCTAAATCATCCAATCTCGCTTACAACAACCTATATTTCTGCCCTCCGTCTTCCAATTAATTAGTAACCCCAATCTCAAGTACACAATTACCATTGAAATTCTTTAAACATGCCCCCGATGTTATTCCTGAATAAAACAAACAGCCGTTCAAAATGCAAGACTTGCATCGAATATGAATCCCAAGAGACGACTCTACCCTTCAGAGGAAATTTGGGGGACTCTACCGACTCTCCCTTGCTTGTAAAGCATTAGAAAGTCCGTGAACCTAAATACAAAGAAGTAAAGACGATTTTCGACAAAATATGAGTGTTATTTGAACGCTTTGTACATCACAATAGCAAGTAATTTAATTGATGACGCGTTCGATTTACGAAATGGAAGGAAGCCCTGAATTAAAAATTTGAAAACGTGTCTCATTTTGTCCCCCGACCGTACCTTAGAGTTGATGTGATGTCTTCCATTTAATTTGTCAACGAAAAAGTCTTGTTATGTTTGATTATCATGTTTACAAAGCAGCGGTTCTCAAACCTTTTGACTACCGCCGACTTCGAAAAAACATTTGTCGTAGAGGTAATTTTTAACAGGCCAATAAAATTGAGTGGAAAAAATAATACGTATCAATGAAATGCATATAGATAGGTTGTGATTTGAAATATGTATTGTACAAAAATCAACCATAATTCTCGAAACTTCTTCAGCGCCCCTTATTTTCTATAGGCCTTTCACCGTCCTCTGTGAATATCCAGTGCACAAAGGTACAAGAACACGATATCAACTTCAAGAAACCTTGGTTAAAAGATAAAAGAAATGTCTAATTATGCTAAAATGCCACAACTCCACACAATTATAAAATTTACATGATATTAATAACAATTGTGGTGTTTGACTCCAATAATAAAAAATATAGATTTAATCTGTTCCAAATAGAGATTTTGGATTATACTCGTAGATAGGTACATAGAAACCTTCCTCTTGAATGACTCTATCTATTAAAAACTGCATTAAAATCCGTAGCGTAGTTGTAAAGATCTAAACATATAGGGACAGACAGCGAGAACCGACTTTGTCTATACTATGTAGTGATATCTTATATTTATAATAACTTGTTTCATTCAGTTAATTAAGTTCTAGTTCTAATAAAGCTTTTAACGAACGTTGATTAAATTTATTAGTTTGTTATTAAATTGGAAATGCCAAACTACGAGCATTTATTTTATTAAAATGGCTTGGAACTTAAATCTTTATGACAACTTGTTATCGAAAAAAAAACTAACTTCTTTTAATTGACTGCGTCAGGAGAATAGGGAAGTATTTGTAGTATAAGTGTGTGCATGTTGATTTAGTTTCTTTTTTATTTATCTGACTGAAATCAATCACAGATACTTTGCTACTCCCGAGGACTATGATGGTCGCCTCATGTAAAAGTGTGCCGGCAACCACACCTTTCATCGAAACACAAGAAATGCTTCACACTAGAAATAGGTGAGGCGGTGGTACTTCCCCGGTCGAACTACACTGGTTCTACCACCTTCTTACTTGGTAGAATATCCAAGTTAGGCATGTAAAAATAAAAAGAAATTGAAGAGGGGATAAATTAGTATTTTACAATGCCTTTTTCAAGTTTTCGAAATGATTTAATATTTAATCTATTTTATTTTTGAAATGAATATTTAACGATTATTATGGTGTTTTAATGCTTTAAAATTTTTACACATTGCATTAAGTGCCCAGATTAACAATTGACCTTGCAATACAGTGGCTGGCAGCCATGGCCTGGCCATCCTTTATCTCATGTTAAAGCATATTATTGGAGCCATAAAGCTTAGCTAATCGATTTGAAAAAACGACTTTGTGAACTTAAATAATTTACGACACAGACATTAGATTTTATGTGACTCGAGATAACTTTTAGAAAGCCGAAAAGTTCTATGTTAGGGAGTTTCTAGCGTACATTTTAAGCTAAAGATCTTAATATGATGGTGCTGTTTGTCATCTTTATGTTTTTAGTAACCCTTATTGTATGATTGATATCGTACAATTAGATGACGAAAGTTTTTTTTTATCTGACTGAAGTAGCAAACGAGCATGCAGTCCTCCTGATGGTAAGTGGTCACTGCAGCTTATGGACATCTGTAATCAACTTCATACAGAACATAGGTTCTATCTGAAGTCAATCACAGATGCGTTGCTACTCCCGAGGACTATGATGGTCGCCTCATATTAAAGTGTGCCGGCAACCACACCCTTCATCGAAACGCAAGAAATGCATCACGCTTGAAATAGGTGTGGCGGTGGTACTTCCCCAGTCGAAATACACTCGTTCTACCACCTTCAAAATTTAAAGATATTAAAATGTAATTTGAATCTCACTGACAAAACGAATCAATAACACTAATTTATAAATTCCAGTAATTCAATATCGCTTTTGACTAACGTTATCGGGCAACAAATTTCATGAAGAAAAATCAAAGTATGACCTTCTTAATGATACTTATTGATTGTTAATTCATTTTAATTAAACACAAGTTTAACAAAGTTCATTGAAAAACAGTTTTGCATCTGTAAATAACTTCTGTTCGACATATTATTGTCCAACTGTTGGGCACTGGTATTTACTTAAAAACTGTTGAGATGAATCCGTAGTCCATCGTGATAGTCATGTGCTAAATGGTGGACTAAACAAATTAAATAAATACAATTCGTTCCTCGAAATGACAAAATATTTAGAGAATTTGTATCGCAAAACGACCAACTCGTCCGATCCGATATAGTTCCGAAATGACATATTTCGATATTACAAACACTATAAAATTCACTGGCAGATGTATTTTGTGCTTCAAACTGAATAAATAAGTCGGTGCTAATGTAACCGTAAAATGCGCATATATATACGAAGCAAACTTGTCCTATTTATCGGTCCCCCGGGCCCCCGGGATGCAACGTACTCCAATTGGCCGTAAAGTGACCCTCTCGTGAGTCATGATCTGGGAATTACACTTTGTAACTCATTATTTAGCTACTTTCAATTTATATTAAAATGAATATTGTTTTTTTAAATAAGGGTTGTTCATAAGATGTGAATTTTCATTTTTAGTTCACACAACAAATATAAACAAGTCAAAAATAAACTATTATATTATTAAAAGTACTATTTAACACAATTTGCCTGCCAGGTATTATATCTGTATCTGTATTATAACAAAAAAAATCATTTGAATTGAAAATTTCACCGATACTCACCGTTAAAAGTATAATATGTAGTTTAATGAATATGTCAACAAAAATAATAAAATATAGATACATAGATTTTTTTCGTTAGTTGAATTGTGACAAATGATTAGGTACCTGTTTTCCTTCCGAAAATCAAATCCCTAATTCCGATACAAAACACTTGATTGTTTTCGTTCAAACAGCATAGTTGAAAGTGCTGCGTTGGTTGTATTTTTAATCCAATTTAAAATTGAAAAGTGTCCCAAATAGTCGCACTCGGACGATATAGTGCAGAACTTGCAAATACAAATTGACGCTGTTTCATAGAATAAAATATTTAGTTTTGCACATGAATATTTTTCATTAGAAATATTGTAAACATAACATATAAACATATAATTTACAATACATTATATATAAGTAAATAATACAAAATTAAACACGAAAATGAATTTAAAATGTTACATCTGGAATTTGGTTTCTGGGAGTCGGCTGTTGGTTACTAAAAAGTTTTTTAGGCGTGAAGCATTTCTTGCGTTTCGATGGAAGGGTGTGGTTGCCTGTACACTTTTATATGAGGCGACCATCATAGTCCTCAGGAGTAGCAACGCATCTGTGGATTGACTTCAGATAAAACCCATTTTCTGTATGAGGTTGATTACAAATGTCCATGGGCGGCAGTGACCACTTACCATCAGGTGGACAGCATGCTCGTTTGCTACTTCAGTCAGATATAAAAAAAATTAAAAACTGATAATATTATTAAAAGCGGTTGGATGTTACAATAATAATGTCCATTTGGTCTTTAATATATCTGATCATACAGAAGAAAAAAACGAGGTTGCTACCTACCTAATGATAAGTCACTACTGCCCTTCATCACCCTTCTACATTTGTAATCAACTCCAGATAAGACTAATCTTACCTGAATTTGGCCACAAATGCATTGCCAATACAGCGTATCTTTTTAACCAGTTACAGAAAAAAAACACCTTGTTGAAACGCATGAATTATATATTTTTTTACAAATATATTTATTAATTTAAAGCTAAACATTACTTTTTTGTTCGGGTAAATAATGCATTTGTTTAATTAGTTAATGTTTGAATAGTTGTGGTAGTTATTTAAAATACAATCGTTTGTCAATGTTTAGTTTTTTTGCTTGCAATAAATTTTAGCTTATATATGAGATACTAGCTGTCCCGACAAACGTTGTTTTTCCACCAACCCTTAAGAGGTACGAAAAATAGATGTTGGCCGATTCTCAGACCTACTGAATAAGCATATAAAATTTGGTAAAAATCGGTCAAGCGAATAAGCATATAAAATTTTGTAAAAATCGTTTCGGAGGAGTATGGCAACAAAAACTGTGACACGAGAATTTTATGTATTAGATATATATACACTTTTTAATCACTTACGCGTAATACTAACACGCCCAGCTCTAAACTATGTTATATAACAAACACAATTAATCAAACAATTAAAATATTTCAATTTAAAAACAAACATGCCAACGAATACCAAGCAAACAAAGATAAACCAACATTCTCAATCAATCAAACAACGTTGAACAATTGCCCAACAGATAAACAGAAAGCCGCGATAAAACTGACGTACAACATACAAATTTAGGTCGCAAAACGTGTCGTTTATCAAACGCGCCGTACCTATCGTAAAGGGTTAAAAATCACTCTACATAAATCTACGTTATCTGCCTAAATGACCCGAGGTAGCGTTCGCGGGTTAAGCGACGCCATACATATTTAATGTTTTATTGTCACCCATTGATGACGTTATTTGTCAAGCGATATCTGAAAATAATGTTCATATTGTTAATATATTTGTACTGTTTAACACGAACTCACTTTGAAGACACTATTGTCTTTATGTAGATTACTTAATCGACTTCAATAAAAAAGAGGGATCAATGTTTCTCGAACGTTATTAAATGTAAATATTTCCTTTTTATTGCAATTAAATCTCTTTATCGTTAGTCTCGTGTAATTTAGCTTTTATCGTTGAGTGTCCTAGGTTTGAATCCAAATTTTGGACTTGTAGTGAGGGATGCAGATGCATTGAGCAGTGATAGCCTAATGGTTGAAACTTGCCCTCTCGATCGGGAGGTCCGAGGTTCAAACCCAGGCACGCACCAATGATTTATGTGCGTATTAGAAATTAATTATCACTGCTTTTCGGTGAAGGAAAACATCGTGAGGAAACCTACACACCCGAGAGTTCTTAAAAAAAAAAAAAAAGTTCTCGGAGGTGTGTGAAGTCCACCAATTCGCACCTGGCCAGCGCGGTGGACTATGGCCTAAACTCTCTCATTCTGGGAGAAGACCCGTGCCCAGCAGTGGGCCAATAATGGGTTGATGCACAGTGAGGGATGCAGGTGTAAGTGGTTTCTGTGTAGACTACCACTACTCTCTCTCTCTTTTCGCGGGTGTCTGAGTAGGCGGCTAAAGGACAAAATCCAGGAGATAAGCAGCGTCTTCCTTTGTGACATCAATACCAATAGTCACTAAGTCGTATGACAGGCCCGATGATTATATATCAGAGGAAGCTTATGTTGAGCAGTGATCATTACAAGGCTGATCATGCAAGTTCTGACGGTATGAGCGTTCTTTAAAAAACTCATGATAATATAACAATATTCACACTTTCCACGACCTTTCTCATTCTAATTTCTAACAGAATATTCAGCGTAATAAACTTAACATAAACCAAGTCGTTGCAATTGCAAATCCATTTGCAATCACAATGCTTCATCTCTTCAAACGCATTAAAAACTGAACAATCTCGCTGCAAATGAATCACTTTTCCAACGAGCTTCGTCTCTTCTATTTCCGTTGTGAAATCTTGTTTCTATCCGCGATGTAACGATATTATAGACTTTGCTTTGTCTGATTGTCGCTTTAGCTTTATAAACGGTAGAAACAGGTTTGTGTAGTTTGGGGTTTTATTTTTTGTTTTGGGTATGTTTTTGTTTTCATATATATATTTTTTAAGTTTTTGCATAGCTTTTATAACGGGCTTTGAGCGCGGCGACCGAATCAAGAAATTCCGTAACGGAAAAAACCTAACACCCCCCATTTCGCCTATCATGTAACGCGGTCGAGCGTTCGCTTATCGTGTATGTATATGGTACGACAGTATGAAGCTCGCTCGGATCAAAACGAGCTGCTCGGAAATCGTATGAATATGTAAGCAGCTGTTTGTTAAAAAGTTTATAGTATCAAAGAAAAATAACTTGAAATAATATCAAAGAAAAAAAATGCATCAATAAATGAATGTGTAAGTTGATAAAAAATGCTATGCAAAAGCTTTACCGTGGCAGTCCCCGAGTACCGTACGTTTATTTCAAGGTAAAATGCGGGGAGGTACCACCGTCATACCTATTTAGACTTTGAAGCAATTCTTGTGTTCCGATGAAAGTGAAGTAGCAGTTCACCAGATGGTAAATGATCATTGCTACCCATTGTCGTCTCTAAGCAACTCTATACAGAACAAGAGTTCTATCTGAGGTCATTCATTCTATCAATCATATATGCGTTGCTACTCCCGAAAACTTATATGGTATCGTCAGATGAAAATCAGTGAGATCTCGGTTTCATTTAAGGCGATCATCTTAATCCAATGACTTCTGACGTTGATTACGGAGGTGGTTGACCTCAGGTTTGTGTCTAATCTTTTTTGGGGTAGAGGTGTCAAGGCACTTACTATGAAGTGAACTATATGCTTGGCTATCTATAAAACACAAAAAAAGAATTGAAATCACATAACATTATATTATTATTTTGGCAGATTTGTTTAATATTCTAATCAAGCAGTGTCGGACTTTATGTATAAAATTTTACAACATAGATTTAACTACATCATTCTGTATCGGATAATCTTAATTTAAACAATCTCTGAAGGACTTTGAAATAGTAAATAATTCAGTTATCCTTTTAGCCAAACGGTCGCCCGCTAGCATGAATAATTAATTAGCCATTGTCCCATTCAATTATGTTAAAGATATTCCCGTTTTATAAATCCTTTTCATTTTAATGTCATAAAAAACTTTATCTACGTTCCTGTTAAAACAATCAAAAGTCGGCACTTTAATCGTCCAATTTGTTTTGAGCTCGAGGTAGTTGTGAATTTCCCCTACAAGTCCTGGTTTTAGGTATAAAGCGAGGAGGAGGGAAGATCTACCATCCTGGTTTGGTTAACAATATCTTCGCTGGACGTCGTCAAGATAATTGATTAATTGAAGCATTGCAGCGTAGCTTCCTTCGCCAAGCACTACAATGCAACTTTACGAAGTTATTATAAAAAAGGCAACGAAAATGTTCCTTCATTTTAGTCTTTTAAAGAAATTTCATAGAGTCATCTTAAGCATGTTTTTCTGCAATAATTGCTGGAAAACATGCTGTACGCTATATATAGGTGATCATTGTTAACTTAAATGTCCATCCATACATCAGCCTTTGAAAGTCCACTGCCGGACATAGGCCTCCCCTAATCTGTGCCACTTCGACCGGTCCTGAGCCATCTGAATGCAGCGGTTACCCGCCATCTTCTTCAGGTCGTCAGTCCACCTGGTCGGGGGGCGGCCTGCACTCCTTTTGCTCAGACGTGGTTTCTATTCGAGGGCATATTTACACCATCGGTTACGAATTACGGTTACGTTTGTCCTACTAACGATGTGGCATGCCCATTGCCACTTCAGCTTACTAATTTTGAGAGCTATGTCATTAACTTTCGTTCTCATACGGATTTCATCGTTACGCGCCTGCCGCGCAGGGTTTAAATTTATTCCATTTAAACCTTACATTAAAAACATTAAATGCAGCCTTTGTGCCTTTTTACAAAATTATACGCTATTATATAACCAGAAATGTTTATACTGAAATTTGAATGAAGTGAAATAATGATTCGAAAAAACACATACGTCGCATGTACGTTTCATTTAAAAACTATCAATTTTGAACAACTACATTTTCCGTTACGACGGTATTATTAGGTGTCTATACCCTATTCTAAAACTATTATGAAAGCCAACACGCGTGGCGCCGCGGGCGATAAATGCATAACAACTAGTTCCGTATTTTAACTCTCTCTGGACTATCGAGGGTCCGTAAAGGCACCCTTTGTGCATAGTATTTCAGTACTTAAGTATTTACACTGGTTTAATGTATTGTAGCTACATAGTGCGTTATCCTGGCGCTGTAGGATCAACAAATTTAAGTAATGTCTTGCTTGGTTGGGAGGTAAACGAGATTTTATGACAAATTTAAGTGGCAAACGACCTATAAATATCTGTAAACAACTCGATATAGAAATGGGAAGGACTAAGCTGGTCCCCTCTTGTATAAGTGTCCCGGCAACTACAACCTTCCACCGCAACGTAGAACTGTTTTGCGCTAGAAATAGGTGTGGCAGTGCTATCTCTCCGGTTAAACTGCACTGTTAGTGGCTAAATTATAAGTTCTTATTTAAATGAGCGTGAATCTAAAGTAAAGGTGAGAAAGAGACGCGCGGTAAATCGTCACTCTTGGCATTACTGTTTCATTTTTTCGCCTTAAAAAATTCATACCACATTTAGGAATTATTTAGGAATAAACTCAAAAAAACAAATATAAATATACATTTTTATTATTATTAATATATCTGATATATCTTTTACTTTTATACACTCGTAACAATTTTAAAGCCGTCTTGCATGTTTTCTGTTTAGCATAAAGACTGACTTGTTTTAACATCGTAAGGTATAGCAAAGTTTTAAATATATAAATATTAAAATAATAGTAGTGGGTACTACGCCATAAGTCGATACAGCCCAGCTAATTCTAAGAGGCTGATCAAGTTAGCGTACAACTGAAACAGAGCCAGCGCCACGCCGCGGGCGCTGCCACCATAATTAAATATTGAGGCCGCGCAGTCTGCCGCTGTCACAACTAACAAGTCTGGGAACTCATTTATATCTTGCTGGACAAAACATTTGCCTTACCGAGTCACTTTTGTTGCCGTTTTGACTACGAGACAGATGTCGCTTCTTGTGTTGTTTTTTAATAAACTCATTTTGTTTTATTGTTTTGTTGTTAAGTACAGAGTATTTTTCTAATATGAATAAGGTTGTAGCACAGTGCAAACTAGCTTTGATCAATTTAGAGTCAATTATATTGTAAGAGCTCTAATTACCTATTTTATCTGATTGATCCAAATTAGCATACAGTCCACCTGATAGTAAGTGGTCAGTGCCACATGAAGTATGTAATTTTGCAACAATAGAGGAGTCGCCATTGCACCACTGGCTTTGAAGGAGTGCTGATGTGCTCCTTTCTTAAAGGTTTCTATGCCAAATGTAATAATAAAATAATATTAGTATCTACACCATACGTGGAAACAGCCCAGCTTATTCTAAGAGGCTGATCAAGTTAGCGTACAACTGAAACAGAGCCAGCGCCACGCCGCGGGCGCTGCCACCATAATTAAATATTGAGGCCGCGCAGTCTGCCGCTGTCTCAACTAACAAGTCTGGGAACTCGTTTATATCTTGCTGGACAAAACATTTGCCTTGCTGAGTTACTTTTGTTGCCGTTTTGTCGACGGGACTGATGTCGCTTCTTGTGTTGGTTTTTAATAAACTTATTTTGATTTATTGTTTTCTTCTTAAGTACAGAGTATTTTTGTAACATGAATAAGGTTGTAGCATAATGTTAACTAGCTTTGATCAATTTAGAGTCAATTATATTGTAAGAGATCTAATTACCTATTTTATCTGATTGATCCAAATTAGCATACAGTCCACCCGATAGTAAGAGGTCAGTGCCGGTCAGAGTAATTTTGCAACAATAGAGGAGTCGCCATTTCATCACTGGCTTTAAAGAACAGCTCTTTTGCTGCTTTCTGGAAGAGTCCTATACCAAATGTAATAATAAAATAATATTAGTATCTATACCATACGTGGAAACAGCCCAGCTAATTCTAACAGGCTGATCAAGTTAGCGTACAACTGAAACAGAGCCGGCGCCACGCCGCGGGCGCTGCCACCATAATTAAATATTGAGGCCGCGCAGTCTGCCGCTGTCTCAACTAACAAGTCTGGGAACTCATTTATATCTTGCTGGACAAAACATTTGCCTTGCCGAGTCACTTTTGTTGCCGTTTTGTCGACGAGACAGATGTCGCTTCTTGTGTTGTTTTTAATAAACTTATTTTGATTTATTGTTTTGTTTTTAAGTACAGAGTATTTTTGTAATATGAATAAGGTTGTAGCATAATGTTAACTAGCTTTGATCAATTTAGAGTCAATTATATTGTAAGAGATCTAATTACCTATTTTATCTGACTGAAGCACTAAATGAGCATACGGTCCACCTGATAGTAAGTGGTCAATGCCGCCTGTAGTATGTAATTCTGCAACACTAGAGGAGTCGACATTACTAGCTTTGAAGGAGAGCTCTTTTTGCTCCTTTCTTGAAGAAGTCCCATGGCAAATGTAATAATAAAATAATATTAGTATCTACACCATACGTGGAAACAGCCCAGCTTATTCTAAGAGGCTGATCAAGTTAGCGTACAACTGAAACAGAGCCAGCGCCACACCGCGTGCGCTGCCACCATAATTAAATATTGAGGCCGCGCAGTCTGCCGCTGTCTCAACTAACAAGTCTGGGAACTCATTTATATCTTGCTGGACAAAACATTTCCCTTGCCGAGTCACTTTTGTTGCCGTTTTGTTGACAAGAAAGATGTCGCCTCTTATGTTTTATTTAATAAAAATATTTTATTCTCTTGTTTTGTTGTGTAGTACAGAGTGTTTCTGTAATATGTATGAGGTACTGTTATGTAAAGTAGCGTTGATTAATTTGACTACATTGGATTGCATGAGTTTTTGTTCTAATTACCTTTATATTTTTATAGCATAGTAAAATTATTATCGACATGTCGGTAAATAGTCACTGGTGTATACGGATTTTTGTTTAATTAAATTAAATTTAATTTAATTCTAAAAAACATTGAAATGTCACTTGACATACCTAAGTTCGTCGACAGTCGTAACAAGAACTAACGACTTATACCCATGACATAATTATATGAAATAGCAGATGCACGCAATCCGCCTATTGAAAAGTGTAAAAGATATCTGTAAATGTACTGTAAATATATATAGAATTGAGAATCTACCTAAATCAATCACACTTTCGTTACTTCCGCGAGATAAGATGATGTTGTTACAATTACACCTCTCCAAAATGCAAGAACTGCTTCATGCTACAAACTGGTATAGCTCTAGATGATAATAATGGTTCTGCGTTAAGCCATTGTCATTTTACATTTTTTTAAATGCCTTACACCCGTCGGATCAAAAATAGCAGCGCTTAACACTGCTGTTATTTTACAAAAACATTCACTCATTGCTGAGCATCATGATGCTCCCTCTCAGCCTTCTGCCAGCTTCCGCCATTGCAGACGGTCAGTGGCGCAATGCAGTTGCTCGGATACCTGATCTGACCATCGCTTCGGGCTTCACTTGCGTTCCTTTGGAGATCCCGAAGTCCTCTTTATAGCACTGAGTACGGCCACCGGGGAAGTATTAAAGCGGTAAAAATCCCACATAACAAAAAAAGGTCTTTTGCCTTGTCATTTCCCCGTTATTATTAGTTTCTCCAGGTTATATATATATCTTTAGCTTTAGCTGATGCAGCCAACTTACATATTCTTCCCCTCTCTGCAACTCACTCTTTTCCTAACTCTATCCCGTCACTTCTTGACTTGATATTTGTATCCTCTATTGATCATATTTTTAAGCATGGTCAGTGTGCTGCTGATGCTTTCTCTTACCATGACCTTATTTTCCTATCATATAAATTAAGGCCCCCTAAAGCTAAGTCAAGGATACTACTTCGGCGCAATTTCAACACAATTGATATTGACGCATTTCGTTCTGATGTTGCCAAGGCCGACTGGAGCTCCATTTACGCTGACGAACAGGTGGCTATTTTTAACTCTCTTCTTGTTCAAATTTTAGATTTATAATAATAATATAATAATAATAATAATAATTTATTTCAGACAAAGATCCATAATTCATACGTTACAAATATTGTTAGTTGAATGTTAGTAACAATGTATGGCCTAAGAACTATGTTAGTATTGTTAGTAATATACATTTTGCTAATTAAAAACGTTATGTCGCCAACCCTAGGGCGATTTCCACCCAGCGCCTTTGAATGGGACAATCAGGCCTAGCAGCAATCGTCCTCAGGATGCCGTTGCCACTACTTCGCAGCCGCTGCAATAGAGAGGCTGCTTTTTTGCGCATGATGGCGTGGAACCCATCGCAACGTGCTTCTGTGAACACTCCTGAAGCGCTGCAGCGCCAGGACAGTCCCAACAGCATCCTGAAGACGTTGTTATACTGGACTCGCAGGGCATTATAGGCTCGGCGCGAATATGTCACCCACAGGCCGCTCGAATAAAAGGACTGACAGAACGCCTTAAACAGCGTGACTTTGACGTCTTTAGTGCATCGAGCAAACCTGCGGGCAAGCATGTTGCCCCTCACCGCCAACGCCCTGCGTTCCCGCTCTATGTCCTCGTCGTCCCTGAGTTTACAAGTGACAATATGTCCTAGGTACTTAAATCTTTCGACGAGCTGCAGGGGTTTACCGTTGAGACATACGGGCGGCACATGGCGCGGTTGCTGTTTGTTTACTTGAAAAACAAGTAATTCACTCTTGGTGGTGTTGTATCTTAATCCGTGCGCGACCGCATATGCCTCACAGGTGGATATAAGCTTCCTTAACCCGCCTATCGATGGGCTGAGCAGCACCATGTCATCAGCATAGCTTATATTATTGACACAGGTACCGTCAATGTGACAATCGACATGCATTCTGCTCAGCCGCTCAACAAGCTGGTTAACATAAATGTTAAATAAAAGAGGCGAGCTCAATCCCCCCTGCCTCACACCACATTCCAACCCGTATTCGTCCGACAGAACACCCGCCCATCTCACCTGGTTTTTCTGGTTTGAGTACCAGTATTTGAGGATGGAAGTCAATCTCGCCGGCACACCCGCGTCCCTCAACTTGTCCCACAATACCTTATACGAAACTAGATCAAAGGCTTTTGACAAATCGAGAAAGCACGCGTACACCGGCGTCCTCCTAGCAGTGTAATACCCGACAGTATGCTTTAAGCTCAAAATAGCACTTTCAGTTGAGAGTCCGGGCTTAAAACCAAATTGTGCATCATGGATGTGCACTCGCTTTGACAGTTCTTTGTGCAACACACTGTCGAGTATTTTAGCTGCTGTGGTGGCAAGTGAGATGGGGCGGTAGTTACCCATGTCAGACGTGTCACCCGTCTTATTTTTGACAATTGGCACTACTATTGTCCGCATAAAGTCTTCTGGTAAGTACGAGTGACTAATACATAAGGTGAAAAACAGTGCGAGTGCTCGTGAAAGATGGGTCCCCGCACATTTATAGTGTTCGACACTGAGACCATCATGACCAGGAGATTTGCCACGTTTCATTTGTCTAATGATTGTTTCCACACTCTCCGTTGATATTTCTAGCATAGACTCTGTCATGATGCCCCCAGTATCGCCCGAATCACCATTACCAGGTTCGAGAGGCGACCGTACAGCGAAATGATGTTTAAAAGCATCCGCGATGTCTTTATGGGCAGAGTAACCGCCAACACACATGGGAAGGCTAGACCTAATATAAGTTTTATTTGTGTTTTTCCAAAAGTTTTTGAAATCTTTGACGGAGTGATTAGAAGCAAGGATATCCATTTTGATCTGCTCCTGTCTATCTTGACACCACTTTAATTTAGCTTTAAAGTGTCTCCTTGCCTGCACCATCTCATCGTATAATAGTCCTGTCGCCGGTCGTCCGGCTAGGATCCACATTTTAAATTTAGTCCTTGCCTCCCCATGTGGGCCGGCAACATACCTATTCCAACCAGTGATATAACCTCCCCTCCTCAGCGGTTTATCTCTATACGTCCGAATGGCTGCATGTGATAATATATTTATAATATTTTTATGCATGTTGTCTAAAATTAATTGATGGTCTCTATTATTACAAAAATTGTCACAACACGCAATCAATGCCTGTGGACACTCAAACAAACTCAAGTCAGAGGAGCAGAGGTCATGGTACTGTTTAATCTGGCTCGAGTCTCTTTCGCCCCATACAACTTTATTTCGTAAAACACTTTTTACTGAAATATTAGTTTTAGACCTAAGCTTGTTTAAGTTACACTTAATAACTAGCGGATAGTGGTCCGACCAATACATGTCATATTGTACCGTTATATTTACAACTGTATTCCGCGCTGACTCAGTTACAATGCAGTGGTCCAACCATCTATTACAAGCATGTGAGTCGCTATGAAATGTGTAGGTACTGTCAGTGCGCAACATGTCATAATCAATACAAAATAAGTCTCGATCCGCACAAAAGTCTATAAGCTCCTTGAAAAATAGTTCATTTGGGTGAGCATTGAAATCCCCCAGAACATAAAATGCCTCAACCCCTTTATTTTCCTCAACTTCAATAATAGAATAGATTTCACTTAAGCACTGTGTAAACTCAGCTATATTGTCGTATCCATTCGTCGGCATGTAAACACTCATAATAACAAAACGTTTCTTACTTACAGTGACTTTGATCCCACAAACACGGACGTTGTTGCACTCAATCACAGACACTGAGTCGAAAGCACTCTTACGCCACAGTAACGCCACGCCTCCATAAGGTCTACCAATTAATAGACCGGCTGATGTATCAATTGCCGAAGTGCCGAAGCTTCCGAAGGCATCATCAATCGTGCTGAGGAACGGCAGATCATGGGGTAGCAGCCATGTCTCCTGCAGTGCTATGACATCTCCTTGACTGCATAGTTTTCTTACACCTTCTATAGACCTCTTTATAGACTTACAATTAAAGCTTATTATATTACTGAAAGTTTTATCCATATGTAATATTTTGTTTTACTATTATATATTCAATTTTAAATTAAATTAATCTATTTTATATTTGTAAAGGCCTCTTATGGAATTCTACAAATCGCCGGAATGTTACCCCCATTGGCCATAATTTGTTGTCAAGGAAAGTATCCACTTTGTGCTTCGGTACCGAAAATTTATATGCGTTGTATTCTTTTGGCCTCTTCATTTCTATTTTGATAAGGCATACGTTTTCACCTGTTTTATTCTTAATATATTCAGCAATATCCTGCTCTGCGGTGTCTTTATGTACATTCGAAATAAATAGTGTAACTTTTTTGTCTGCCGCCTTGAACTTACTATCATTCACACAATGGTCAACAATAGCGGTACCTTTCTTAGCAGTAAAACGATTTCTATATCTTTTCTTTTGTAACAAAATCCACTCCTCGCTTTTTGTTGGCTTATTCCATTCGCCCCCCTTGTGAAGTACTTCTGAGTAAGACAACTTCTTAGTTGTACATGCATTATTAGTAATATTTACGTTATCACAGGTTTTATTATTCGCGTCACACACAGCTGATTGAATAGTGCTAATACTTTTGTTTACTTCTCGCAACAAAGCTGGTTCGTTATTACAGCTAGTACGGGGTATGCTCCTAATAGTCTTCTCGCTTGCACTTTGAGCATTCGTATTAACATGCGCTAGCTCTGCCTGCATATTGCTTGGTGTTATTGTCTCACTCGCTCTCGACTCATGCATAGGCGAAGCACAAGACAGTCGCTCCGATGCTATTACTGGTTTGGGTGACAGAGACGGACAATCGATTCGCTCAGCAACAAACGAGTCATTATTGCATGCAATAGATAAGGCCATCGGTCCACTATCTAACAACGAATATCCTCCTCTCCGCATATTCACATTGAGTCCTTGATTTGGGGTATGTGGACTATTACGTAATTCAACCATTTCAGCCAATCGTTCATGCAGCTCAACTTTTGAAACATATTGGCGTTGTATGTCTTGCATTGTCTTTTCCAATATGATAAGTTTCTTGAGCAATGGCGTGACATCTATGTGATCAAAGGTTACAGGTGGTAATTTTTCTAACTTTCTCGCTACAAAAATCGGTAACTGGTCAGGATCTGTTGCCTTCAGTAAACATATGATGTCCTCAATATTGCGCTGAGTTTTACCTTGGCATTTTCTTGTCTTCAACCGCTTATTCACAGATTCGAAAAGTAACGATTTAGCAGTATCAATATCCTCCACACTAAATGCACTTTCACAAATTTGTAGGAGACTTTGCTCGTCCATCACATCCATTTTGTTCTGTATGAATGCCAGAACTTCGCAAATCACAATATTACAGTTTGAACATTTCACTCGTTTTGATTCGGTATCCATTTTTTTTTTCTTTTTAACACGGGGGTCGATGACCCGTGCGTACGCTCGCGCTGACACAGCGACACTGATTTGCATGCCCCTATTCGTCCTGTTCGGATCCGTCATCTTCCTGCTCCCTGGTTGACTGAGGATATAAAAGCATTAATCACTACTAAGAACAATGCTAAGTCGAGACACAAGTCAAACCCCAGCGATAAAAATCATTTAAAATACAAAAACATCAGGAACCGTTGCAATAAGGTGTGTAGAGATGCACAACGACGCTATATTCACAATTCTGTTCAAGATTCAGATCCGACAAAGGTCTGGAAGTTTCTTAGATCGTTAGGAGTTGGGAAGGCACGTAACAACTTATTTCCTAATAATATCAGCTTAGACTGTTTTAATCAGTTTTTCACGACTTTTTCTTGCATTGATAGCAATTTGAAACAAACAACTATAAATTCCCTCTCTATGTGTCTCACTCCTGATCATCTTCTTTTTCTTTTAGTCAATTTGACAGTCGTGATGTTAAGAAAAGCATCCTCTCAATTCATTCGGATTCAGTCGGCAGTGATGGTATTAGTCGTACTATGATTATTCCCATCCTTGACCTTGTTGTTCCTGTCATCACATATATCCTTAACTTTTCTATTTCCATTAGCTCATTTCCCTCGACGTGGAAAGATGCTCAGAACATTCCAATACCTAAAAAGACCAACCCAGTTTCGTGTTCTGATTACCGTCCTATATCCATCCTCCCATTCCTTTCAAAAGTATTTGAGCGTCTCATATATGATCAACTCTGCTCCTTCCTCTCCTCTAATAATCTTTTAAATCCGTACCAATCTGGCTTCCGGTCTGGTCATAGTACGACTACTGCTTTATTGAAAGTCACGGACGACATCCGTCTAGGAATGGATAAGAGAGAGGTAACAGTGTTAGCGTTGTTGGACTTCAGCAATGCATTTAACACTGTTGACTTTGATCTTTTGCTTGCCATTTTACGGTCTCTTAACATATCTCCGACTGTAATCGACTGGTTTCAAAGTTACTTGTATGGGCGCCGACAGCGAATAATGGCTAATGATGAGTCTTCAACATGGTTAAACATTTCTGCTGGCGTACCGCAAGGTGGCGTGTTGTCTCCTCTTCTCTTTTCTATTTATATCAATTCGATGACCCTCCACTTATCTTCACTCTACCACCTATATGCCGATGACCTTCAAATATATTATAAATGTCCACCTGAGGAATTGCCGAAAGCTATCGGTATTGTAAATGCTGATTTGGCTTGTGTCACAAACTGGTGCCAGTTGCATGGTTTGAAAATAAATCCCCAGAAAACCCAAGCAATTATTATAGGTAGCTCCAGATTATTAAATAAGTTTGATATTAGTAACCTACCTCCAATCTTGCTTAATGGTGTCCATGTGCCTCTAAAAGATACAGTTAAAAACTTAGGTATCTACATGGATAGCAGTCTGTCTTGGGCTTCTCAGGTCAACGAGGTGAGCAGGAAAGTATTTTTAGCTATGGGTTCACTCCGGAGGCTTCGCAATTTTCTACCTATTGCAACAAAAATTACACTTGCAACGACTTTATTGCATCCTATCCTTGACTATGCAGATATTTGCTATCTAGATCTAACTGAGGAGCAGCTAAATAAGCTTGAGCGTATTCAAAATTTATTTATTAGATTCATATTTGGAATTCGTAAATATGATCACGTCTCCGAATATCGTAAGAAACTCAAGTGGCTCCCAATCCGTCTTCGTCGGAATACTCATATTCTTTCTGCCTTGTACTGCGTCTTGTTTAACTCAAATAGCCCCAACTACTTGAAGGTGAAATTTCAATACTTGCACCTGTCTCACAATAATCACTTACTTCGCTCTAATGAAAATCTTTCTCTTTCAACTCCTTCTTCTTCTTCTTCCTTCTACAGTAAATCCTTCACTTCAGTGGCTGTGCGCCTATGGAATTCTTTACCACTTCCTATCCGTCGCGCGCAGTCATTGAATTCTTTTAAAAGGCAAGTGAAGGATTTTTACCTAACAAATCTAACATCTTCTTAATTATATATATTTCTTTATTTTTAATTTTTCCTCTTTTTTCCCTGTTATCCGTACTGTATTTTTCCTTATCTCTGTTTTTCTTATGTACCCTTTTTCCTTAAAACTTCTCTACGTCTTACATTTTATTTACGATTAGCTGCTGACATACTTATGACTCTTCATAATAATTTTGTACACCCTACCCTCTCTTTTATCGGCAATATTTTTCTCTTACCTATTGTAAGGTTGCCTGGAAGATATAGGTATTAAGTGATAAGGCCGCCTATTGTACCTTAAAATATATATATGTGTCTTTGTTATATGAATTTTTATGGTGTACAATAAAGAGTTTTTGTATTGTATTGTTATAGTCATGTTTTCTTGCTATGTGTGCAAAATAGGTCCGGATTCGCTTTAGTCATATGTGGCGTGGCATAGTGGCGAGCCTTGTTTTCAACTTCAGTTCGTTTGGTATAGAGATGTTCGTCATGAAAACTGTCCAGGCAATACTTAACATCTAATGCCAGCACCAATAAAATATAATCAAAATTCAAATTAGAGAACGACTTAACTCTTTCTCGGGTAGCCATGTCAATTTCTTTTATTACGTATTTATACGTTTAGTAAGATATTCAATTTTTTTTTATTTAAATTTGTAACTAATCTAAACAAAGAATTGGTTGCAAAATAGCTTTTTGTTACCTACTCTATTCCTATTAGTGATGTGCATAAATAAACACATGTATATTAGTTTTATCTGCATTTACAGCGCTCAATTTCCAAAAAAACGCTGAATAAGAAGTGAGTTAATTTCTTTCAAAGCAAATATTTTAACAACTCCTGCTTTATGAAGTCCGCAGCAAACCCGTATTTATTCTTAAGCACTCATTGAGTTACAATGAATTCTCAACTCGCGAACTACCGGCGAGCAGCGAGTGGAGCTAATTGCGTTTCGTTTGTAATGACACGAAACTATGAACAAGTAAAACATGTAGCTAAGGGACAAATATTTGTATTTGTAATCTGAGTTAACTATTGTTAATTTTAACACGCTTTTTATAAAGATTGTACTTTAAAGTCAACATCTTGTGAAACAGTAACGCTGAATGTGACGTTTTACTGTGCAACGTCTCTTGCGTACCTTTTACTTTGAAGTTATATATTTACTTGTATAGAGTAAACTCCAGCCATATTCCGCAGCTAAACCAATCACGTTTTTCTCTCTAATATTATCTTATTTTTCAACTTAAATAAATCATACATTAATATTTATTGCAGTCAAGTTTTGTCTGCGTTATATAGCGCGCCATAGGAATATATTTTTATGAGAAATGGATTAATTTTACCTAATTAATTAACATGCCTACATGAATGTTTAAACTTCCACTTCTTGTCACCAAATCTATACTATCTAATAATATCTGCAAACAAGTCAGTAAAATTAATAATACCAATAGTATATTTACTTTTAAATAAGATTATATTTATTTACTATCAAGAATTACAGGCATAAATTACATTAATTCAAATTCGTTTGCGTATAAGGGAGGTACGTATGTACCTAAATTTTAATACAATCTTAATAAATAACAACGTAGTAATATATTTGGCATCAAAGTTTTACACTAGTCATAAATACAGATCTTCATATTGATAATATATACACATTGCTAAATGCAAGCCACAAAGCCGTTTGTTCGACAAAGGCCGATCAACGGGCGCTCATCCGAATACTCCGTCCAATAAACATCGGCCGAGTGACGATATTAATTCTCGATTGGTTACTCGTTGAAACGTTTCGATATTCAAATTTGAATGTTAACGCTGTTCGGTTGTCAGCCATTTTGTTTTTAATCTTCGTTTTTCAGCCGCAAATAGTTGTAGTTTCGCAGAAATGGCTAGTTAAATTTGTTTCGAATTAAATGGTATTGAATAGCGATCAAGTGGAAATATCTTTATTTATGGATATGTTATTGGCTCCTAACATCGAATGCTACGATACTTTCGAGTAAGTTATCTTATTTTAGTTGGTTGAGTTTAAACTCTAGATTAGATTAAATTTTAATATTTACACTTGGATTTCCGACACTTCATACAGATTTCTAGAGATTAATAAAATATTTGCATACTTTCATTCATATTATTTGTATAATATAAGTAAATTATAACTATAAGGTGATTAAGGAAAAAAAATCTGCAAAGAAAATATTTCCTTTGGAGTAGGATCTAAATGACTTGCAAGTAAATTGTTAGTTCGGATAATAATGGCTGATAGCGGTCGCTTCTTCAAATAGTTAGTGTGGTAGTGGTCAAAGTGTTATTTTGCGGTATAGTAATGATCTGAAAAGCAATAGAATCAATAACTCACTGCCCATTAGGATATCCTATTGGCAGTAATCATTAATACGTAAAGCAAAAACTTGTGATTCGTATTTTAGATACTTGCCGCAGACGGAAGGGTATGAAATTACGCACGGTTATAGTTGATGTAGGGAAGGATTGCGCGATGCTAATATTTTTTTCAAATAATGCATAAAACATACATAAAATCAACTAAAAACACATTACACACCCTACCTTGCATTTGACACAAACACATACATAATAAATGAAATAGAACATTCAATGTCTTACTATGGAAATAACGTCAAAAATGTCAGAAGTCTTTGTCAAAATACACGCTTTCTAACACGCTTTCTAGACTCATAGCCCCACACTAGGATTTTCTCCTGTGTCGTGGGTACCATGGACACACACAAGACGAATACAACAAACACCCAGACCCAGAAAATGAATCTAAACTCATCATTCATATACCTGTCTAGCCGGGAATCGAATCCGGGACCCATTGCGCGTCAGACCGGTATGGTAACCGCTACGCCAGGCGGGTCGTCAAAATACCCGCTATTGCTTTTAAATGCAGCTTAGGTAATATTTTTTTTTACCTTTAACGGGTGCGTTAAAAATAACTTAACAATTATTGTGATTGATGATGTTCATTTCTTTATTTCATCAAAATCCATCACTTTTATCAGTAGTTAATATTTTCTATATTGTTACATGTGACATTATTTCAAAAGCGAGTGAAACCGCGGGCACGTCTAGTACATCATATATACGGAGGTTAAGCCTAGAACATTTCGCGTGACTGAGCACGTGTCTGCAACTGTAGTGCTTATTAAATCACGAGCATCATTTTATGCGAAAATAAAAAAAAACATACATATTTTAATAACATTTTCATGAAAAGTCATACGTATTTAAACATTTGATCAAAAATAAGTGTAGCAACTAATTCGCATTTGGCCAGCGCGGTGGACTATGGCCTAAAACTCTCATTCCGAGAGAAGACCCGTGCCCAGCAGTGGGACAATAATGAGTTGACGATATAAGTGTAGCAATACTTAAAACAAATTTAAATAGACCAAAACAAAACATAAAGAATCTTAAAGAAGAAACAGTAAATTACTAGTTAAAAGATTCTCCACAGTAAATTGGAAAGAAACAGACAAACAGCGCTTCCGAACTGTCGAACCAAACGGAACTCAAACTCAGAAAGTTGTTAATGTACTTTTGCTTATTGTTAAACAGAATCATTAAGCTCTTTAAACAGATCGCAAGAATGGCGATGATTAAAAGCCTTCGTGTGAGATGTTTGTATCGCAGAGTTTGAGAGGAATGTGGAGCAACTTTGGGAATAGGCTTGTCGTTCCGAGTCGATGGTTTCAATTACTTATGGATAGAAATTATGTTTGGAATATCAGAAAGAAATACGAGAATACAAGTTCTAATTTATTAGATGAAAAAAGACTTATCGCATATATCGAATAATTTATCTTTATTGGTATCTGCATAATTATTAAGCGTAATTGCGAATGATTTCTTCTTAAAACCATAATATTATATTTTATTGAATACATTATCATCTTTTATTTAATGTCGCTAAGTTGTTAAACAAAAATTGGGCATATTTTTTGCTTCTTAACTCATAGATTTAAGCTATGCATAGTAAATTCAAAATATATAGAAATTCAATAAATAGAGACGACAGTATCTATTAACTAAATTTAAAAGTGACCATTTTCTTTACAGTTGTTTGTTTAAAATATAAATCTTACTTTAAAGAAGATGATTAGGAGAAAAATGGATTTAATTTATGTATTTATTTATATGCTTAATGTAACATTTCATAATGGCTATTAATTTAAACTTTAAATCAATAATAATGATATTTATCTGCCTATGTCACACCGGTAAAAAAGTAAAGTAATTTGTTTAGAAAAATATGATTTTGTTTGCCATTGCCCGTGTCTGTCATGTTCAATGTTTGAATATAATACGAAGCCTTAAACGACACAATAAATAAGTCAATGCAACTACAACAATAACATTGCCAAATCTAAGCATAGGACATAGCAATAATAAATCAGATTCTATCAATACACGCAATAAGAGCCCTGTTTCGTGTAGATTCGTTAGTAAGACAACTCGCAGTGAAGCTTTTAATTCAGTTAAACGCCAAGTTGCGAACGCGACCGGAACTGACGCCTGCGATGTTTACTCGCTTCCGTCATGTTGGATTAGTTTCGATTTAGAATTACTTACATTGTGAAGGATATGATCAAAGTTATTTGTGGTATCGGAATATTTCAGACGCAGGTAGACTACAGTACGTGTATTGTTTTCACTAACTCACAATGAAGAAGTTGATAATTGTATACATGCGGATTCCTTTAAACCAGAGAAAAGACTAGTGTCGAATAGTCAGACATATATTTTTAAACAGGCGGTGAACCTAAAAGCAAAAGTGCAACTTTAAAGAATAGTTCTTCCATCCTCAGTTTCTCTTACTTCATAGTAACATAAATGTCTGTAGGAACAAATGATAATTGAACATCTTAAAATTAACCTGTAAAAAAAAATGTAAATCTATAATCATCAATGGATGGTGGCGCCAGTGTATAGATTTTAGGTCTGATATTTAAAATCATTACTAATAAATGTCAAAAAATACTTACAATTTTACCCGCAAAAGCAGACCTGGATAAGCAAGACGATCAGTCACGAAGTCACATTTACATCTGAAAGGCTACTTTCCATCTTTTCATCGGAGACACGAAAACTACGAAACAACAGAAATTGCGATTAATTTTCTTTTGTCTTGACAGGTCTGTATTCGCTGAGTAAGCTTTGCACCATTAACCTTCTTGTCAATGCCAAGGCTAAGACGACCCAACAAGAAATGATAGAGTGCGGTTATAAAGATGCCGAGTTTCTACAAAATAGATGAAAATCATGATATAAATACTATAGTAATAACCGATATCGATCATAGTGAAAGTGATAGGTGAAAAACCTAAAAGAAATGAAGTTTTGGAAGTTATGGATAAAAGACAGACATTAGGGAAAGACATCGATAGCCAAATTCAAATAGAACCTTATTGTGGCTAAAAGTTATCGTCGCATAATTCTTGAAATTTTTATATGTTTCTAGTATTTAGTGGGAAATCTGCGTAAAGTTTGAAATATTTTTATAATCAGAATACAGGAACATAATATCCTTTACTATATGATCCGATGCACTTCGTTCCGCTCCTCGTTAAAGTAAAAAATCTAAAATTATTAGTGTTTCTCCACTATATTATACTATCTTCCTTTTGAATCACAGTATCTATTAAAAAACTGCATTAAAATTTGTAGCGTAGTTTATAAGATCTAAGCATACATAGGGACAGACAGCGGCAAGTGACTTTGTTTTATACTATGTATTGATAAAAAGGGGGATATGTGTATAACGTAGCTGCCGCAATAAGATTACGAAGAGTTCAACTTAAAAAAACAAGCGAAGTCCAAGCAAGGTTAATATTCGAGATAATATTTCATGTGGATAGGAAAAGTTGAACGACGTTGAGGACGATGCGATCTCTACGGACATTTACGATGATAAATAGTTATATCCACTTTAGAATACGTACTTTATATCGGTAACTTTAGAGAAATTGTAACGAATATTGTTTATAACATAGTTTGTGAATGTAGAGTCGAAACAACATTCGTTTTGGAAGATTATTTGGTTAATTTATGGCTGGACATTTATCAGTCTATATTTTAACTCATTGATTGTGAATTTGAACTATTCTGAACGTTGAAACCTTGAAAATACATAGGTATATTGATAGGATATTTTAAATATAACATACGAATTAGTCAGTCATAGTGAACTTCATTAAAGTATATTGTGAAATATATACTAATCAAGTTAATTTCGATCGTTTATAAATACGCGAAATTACACAAAGTAGGTTTATTACTACTGCAGTACGCTATAGTACACAAAGTAGAATTATTAAGAATTTATTTCCTTAAAGGGAAGTAGTAAATGATCACTACTTCCTTTAGTGAGGGGTCCAATATTAAGTGGTCATTATCCATTTTTTTTTCTTTTTTTTTTTTTTTTTTTTTATTAATTATGTTTGTACCTAATTATCGACCTTGGTTTTGCCTTTGAGGGTTTTGCCTTAGTTTATCCTTTAAACCAGAACAGTGGCACTGAATTATGACTAGGCAGGAGTGTGTAATCATTTGAGTTTTACTTAAATTTTTGTTTTATGTCATTTAGAAGGAGCAACGAGCATACCACCTAAGGCAAAGTGCCCGCTGCCGCCCAGTTTCATCTGTAATATACCTTAGATTATAAACCTACTTGAGGTCGACCACAGATACGAGTACCTTGCCACCCATAAAGATGAACTTGGAATGTGTTGTAGAAGGATGTCTCTTTTGTTATATATTTAAAAATAGGACATTTTCCTTTTTAGCGCTGTTATTATTACGTAAAAAACTAAAATAGTGGTGTCACCGTAATCTAATAAATGCGTAAATGCACAGTTTAGCATTTAATGTAAAGGTCTCATTATCATAGAGTCATCCAAATTTTCACATTTTCACAACCTCAAGCTCAACAATTTCAAACCCAGGTGTCACACCGTAAGAACAAAAAAGACTTAGTGATGTTGCATTTTCTTTAAAAATAAAATTTGGCTATTCTAGCAAGAAATCGTCCAATTGAATTTGCTAAACAAACGTTATTAGAATAATAAAGTATTTAACCCATTTTGCCCAAATTTTAAGTTCGGTCCCTTTCGTTCCTTGCGATATGTCAATGCAAGGAGCGTCTGAGACATAATTTGCGACATACGAGCGTATCAAATCGCGTGTGAGCGTGGCAGGTGGTCGCGGGGAAATTGGCAATCCTAGCAGCCGCTTTATACACACGCGGTTCATTTGCGCCGGATGTGTGAGCTTCGTGTAATTTCGCGTTTTCAAGAACGTTGAAGGGTACTTTGATAGGTCGAAAGAAATTTCAAGTAATATCTGTTTCAAGGAGTTTCATGAACTGGTACTTGCTACTTAACAAAAACTAATAGACTCGTTACTTTTTTATCCGATTAAGAAAGCAAATGAGCATGACGTCCACCAGATGGTAAGTCACTGCCGCCCATGGACATTTGTAAGCTACTTCACATTGGGTTTCTATCGGAAGTCAATAACAAATGCGTTGCTACTCCCAAGGACTAAGATGTGAACTCATATAAAAGTATGGCGGCCACCACACCCGTCCATCGCACTGCTTTACGATAGAAATAACTGAGGAGGTGGCATCTTTCCAGTCGAACTTCTTTGGTCCTACCACTTTATGGAAACTAGCCTTCTTGAGATATCCTATACATCTTCTAATAAATTCCTTCTTCACATGCCTTCGCATTGGGCTAGTAATAAGTTGATGAATAACACCCAGAATAAAAATATAAATTCATCAATCAGATATATTTCTGGCTGGAAATTAAATTCGGAACTACGTGTTAGACCCATATGGTGACGGCTTTACCACGCGGGTCGTCGAAATGAATGAAAACTCATTTGTGCTTATTAAGTAATTAAAATAAATGTGTTTATGCTAAAAACGAGTTTAAGTTTAAACACAGATCTCCAGCTTTTAATGTTTCTACATATATCGTCACCCTTTTATTGTCTCACTGGTGGGCATGGGTCTTTTCTCGGAATGAGAGACTTTTAGGCCATAGTCCAGCGCGCTGGCCAAGTGCAAATTGGTGGATGTTTCTACATAGATTATATAATATTCTCATTTTATCTAGCAGGTCAGTGAATAGAAATTGAATGCACTCAAAGTCCAACATAGACGTGGAACATTTATGAATGTTAATTAATACTCTACATATTAACTAAGATGTTTAAACTATTTCAGTAGCAGTAATTATAAGTTAGGAGCTCTGAGTGCACGAAGTTTGTTGAATCCACTTACCTCTCTAGCTACGTTGATGAGATATGGGGAATATGCCGAAATGTTTTGAGATAACTGCTTAAATTAAATTATTTAACTCAAGTGCATTAATGAAGTGTTTGATTATGACTTTAGGTTAGGTTGTAGGAGCTGGATGGTGTTATTAATCGTCTTTTCAGATTGGAGGTGATGGGTTTTATTCCAGGACCGCATATTTTTAATTACGTACAAGAAATTTGCCTGTTAAAAAAATACACCACGAGAAAACGTACACACCTAATATATTCTTAAAATTATTTTTGAAGATTCGTGTAGTCAATTCAATACTTAGCTGCCGGCATCAAACTTAAAAAACTGCCTCAGTTTAAGATATAAAATTGAAATTAAGATATTTAATTTCTAATTAGTTTTTAAGTGTATTTTCAAATAAAAAGGTAGATAGGTATGCATTGCATTTTATTTACTGTTTTAAAAGCGCCAAAATTATGTATCGGACAAAATTAAAATTTTCTAGGCCAAAATTAAGCAAAAACCAAATTAAAAGTCGGCAGGCAGCGGCGCTCTAATGAACAAACTTTTATTAGTCACTCGCTGCCCGAGGTCACCCTCTGAAACTTTTAGCGCTTTTACTTATTAACATTTTTTTTACTTAACATTACATTTTTTCGACAGATTTCTTCATTCTTTATGACACTCAGTTTATCTAAATATGTTAATGCTTAAATCTATTTGTGGAATCAATTTTCGAAATTGTAATGATGTATTAGAAACTAGATATGTTTATTTTTAAAATAAGGTTTATTTGGCAACTTAGCCCATTGAAATATATAACTCTAGTGGAGCCAACGCCACATATTTTTCCGTCCAATAATATAGTGATAAGCGCTGCATAGTATTACTAAGAGTGTTGCATGTCCGTTTGCTACCTCTATATTAGGTATCTACAAAGCTTACGTTATGTTAAGGATCCTTCCAAAAAAATTATTGGCATGGATCTTATCAACCCAATCTTTATGCGAATGATGGACTTTTGGCAAGATGACAATGATAGGAGTGCCATATGTTTCTATTTGTCTTTAAATTTCAGAGGAATAGTAATTTATTTGTGGTTTCAACAGAGGCTTAAATCTTTTCACTGTGCCAACGATGTAAAATATGGAAATACACTCGAAGAGAAGCAATTTAATAAGATGTATCGAAAAACTTTACGCCGCAATATTAAAACTCATTTCCTTACATCCTGCTAATGGTCCGCCATTTTGTGTGAGAAATAGAAAAACAAAATGGACGCCGTGAGAGTAATGCACGAAATGTTTACGCGTCATCACAGCAGCGTTGGAGGTAAAAGTTTTATTTATGCGAAAACTTGTTTCATTTTTCTTTCCCGACGTTTCAGAGAATAAAGCCGGTGGTTCGGGCTCCAGGACATAAATAACACCACATTAAACATGTATGAAGAAGACGATCCTACTTCAAGAATTATTTAAAAGGCCGCTGAAACTGTCTTTGCTTTGAAAATATGTCACCCATGTGTAAGTGGGTATTGAAATTGCGTGGGAGGGTTATTGATAGTAGATATTGCAATGAAGTAATAAATGTGTATGCTTATGTGCTTATGTGTATGTTCGGGATTTCGCTACGAGACATGATTCGCAACGATAAAATCCGTAGACGAACGAAAGTTACCGCCATAGCTCTCAAAATCAGCAAGCTGAAGTGGCAGTGGGCCGGCCATATCGCTCGAAGGACCGATAACCGATGGGGAAGAAAGATCCTCGAGTGGTGACCACATTTAGGCAAAAGGAGTAC
The DNA here is from genome assembly GCA_949699795.1 of Spicauda simplicius. Lineage (NCBI taxonomy): Eukaryota > Metazoa > Arthropoda > Insecta > Lepidoptera > Hesperiidae > Spicauda > Spicauda simplicius. The sequence continues at coordinate 2,520,624 of OX453064.1, forward strand.
AGTTCGCCCCCCTACCAGGTGGATTGATGACCTAAAGAAGACAGCGGGAAACCGCTGGATTCAGAGGGCACAGGACCGGTTGGAGTGGTGCCATTTAGGAGAGGCCTATGTCCAGCAGTGGACATCAAAGGGCTGATGGATGAATGGATGGATGAATAAATGTGTATTGCTGTCATGTCAAATTAACTGTAAATAAGACTAATTGCGTTTAGTTCTTGCGTATCGATAGAAGGGTGTGGTTGCCGGCACACTTTCACTTGAGGCGACCATCATAGTCCTCGGGAGTCGCAATGCATCTGTGATTGACTTCATATGGAACCCATGTTCTGAATGTAGTTGATTACAGATGTCCATGGGCGGCAGTGGCCACTTACCATCAGGTGGACTGCATGCTCGTCTGCTACTTCAGTCAAATAAAAAAAAATATGCGGTTACCATCATAAGGGTTGTTGGAACGCATTCAGTGAATTTCCTACCTTACTTTTTCAAACGTATATTAAATACAGTATTGCATATAAAAGAAGAAATAGAAAAAAATATTTTGTCTCCGGAATCCAGTTACGCAGGGTTTTACTAATTTCACTCTTTACAGGATTGTTTTGTTATTCTTTAAGAACTTAAGATACAAAGTATGTTGATTGAGCGCTCTTTTAGATTTATAAAGACTCAGGCATACTTATATTAATATTTAGTTCTAAACAGAAAATAAATATTTAAAAATGTATCCCCAACGGCACTCAAGTTTGAACAAAATCTTTCCAGATTTCATGCCAGGCGATTGCCCGCAGAGCGTTGAAAAACATTCTAAAAGAAATTTCAAGCTTGAAAAAGTGAACTATTTCAATTAAGAAGCTCGTAACGTTCCCATCGGAACTTTGTTTTAAATTGCACTCGAGACGCCGAGTCGTTTCGATTCCATTCGACTAATAGTAATACGGACCTACTGACACATTAAATGATTGGGAATAAGTACTCCTGGTTGTTGAACATTGTTGATTGCTTGAAAGCTTAATGATTGTAATTTAGCGTGTCAATCGGTGTAAGATTAGAGTCTCAAGTCACAGATTTTTCTAAAATGAGGTGCACATTGGGGTACATGGGGTACAACCCATTATTGTCCCACTGCTGGGCGCGGGTCTTCTCTCGCTGGCCAAGTACGAATTACCAGGTGCACATTAGAAATTAATAATAACTGCTTAGGAAACCATCGGTAGACCCACACAATTGATGTTCTCTAAAAAAAGTCTCAAAGTTGTGTGAAGCATACCAATTTAAACTTAGCCAACGCTAATGCTGTATGCTGTGGCCTAAATCTTACTCATTCTGATAGAAGACCCGTGCCCCGGAGTGAGACAATAATGAGTCAATAACGATTTGTGGTGACTACATAGTTACAGAGCAGTGATAGCCTTATGGTTGAAACTTGCCCTCTCAATCGGGAGGTCTGAGGTTCAAACCCAGGCAACCACCACTCATTTATGTGTATTAGAAAATGCGTATTAGAAAATTAATTATTACTGTTTTTCGGTGAAGGGTGAAGTGCAGTCCACCAATTTGCACTTGGCCAGTGCGGTGGACTATGGCCTAAAATTCTCTCATTCCGAGAGAAGACCCGTGCCCAGCAGGGAGGCAATAATGGGTTGACAATGACGATGACATAGTTGCACCGATTTTTAGATGGTATCATAAAAGTAGGGTTAAGTGCTGTGTTCTGAAGGGATGGTAAAATTAAGAAGAGATATAGGCCATTCTAACTTAGCTATCAGGGATAACGTTTCTAGAGGCACTGGCCACTAGTCACTAGAATGCTCCTTTGCTGTTATATTATAAAAAATAATACCCTTTAATATTTAGAACTGAAGTCCCTATCAAGATGAAATATATCGCCCCACTCGTAAGTGAATTATTGTTTTCGTAAGGAGCAGCTTTCAGGCGAGTTGTGTTTTATGCTGAAACTTGTTTCATATTTCTTATTCAGAGTTAGCGAGAAAAAATGAGTGGCGGACGTGGCGAAAGATTGTTGGGGTATTTTGGGGTTTCAAGATTGTAGTTTTTTGGCTATCTCGGACAGTTTTAAAATATATAAAAGATTTTGTTTATTATATTATATGAATTAGCTGGTAAACAGAGTCTGAATTTAATTTTGTACGTAATTAAGTAGGTAAAAATAAATACAGTCGAATTGAGAACCTCCTCCTTTTTGGAAGTCGGTTAAAATAAGTAAGTCACATCCTTTAACAGTGGCGAAAATATGTCTGAAGATTCAAGAACCAAGTAATTATTATTTTAATATTTAAAATTATATAAATAAAAAACATAACATTGACAGGTGGTAGGAAGATAATTCAAATGCGGAGATACTACACTCAAACCTATTTCTAGCATGAAGCAGTACTCACAATTTAGTGGTTGGTAAGATTGTGGATACTTGCTGAAGATTACATTACTTTTACATGAGGCGACCATGATATTCCTCGGGAGTGGCAACGCATTTGTTGACTTCAGATAGAACCCATGTTTTATGTGAAGTGGATTACAGATTTCCATGAGTGGCAGTGTCCACTTACCATCAGGTGGACTGCATGCTCGTTCGTTACTTCAAATAGATAAAAAATATACTTTTTTTTGTCTTCGGCTGTGGCTATAAAAGGAATCCCTGGTGGCGTTGATTACAGATGTCAATGGAGTATTGATCACTTGCTATGGGGTCGTTTCTATCGTATATCTAATAAAAAATAGAAGACGATGTTATATGGCTTCAGAAAAATGTAAGTACGGTAAAAATTCTACACTACAGGCGCGGTAAAAATGAATGGCTATATCAAATAACAATAAAAATACAACTGATTCTAATCTCGATTCTACGATTTACGGGCACAATGCATAAATTTTATGACAATAACATAACTATTATTGCCGGTACCAATAAATTTTGAACCGGAAACTATGGCTGTAAATAAAAGTTTATTATTTATAAGTAAATTACTCGATTTTAATCCACTTGAGTCATGTAAATGTAAGAGATTTCATTTTCACACATTTTACGACTTGGGATAACTTTTTTAGGGTTTGTTCCAGTGAAAGAGGTTAACGATGTATTTTTATTTAACATAAGAAATGTTGTTAAGGTACAGGTACAGGCGACCGCGCGAAGGGCAGCGGTATGTGTGGTCGCATACCGTCGTAAAGACCAGACGGAGCGATGGGCCCAGCCGCCCATCTGTGAGGAGCCCGATGGGGCAACGCGCTCAGAGGATTCCGGTTGCGTTCCTTTGGAGATCCCGGAGTCCACTTTGTAGCGCCGAGGAAGGTCACCAGGGGGAGTTTTAGTGCGATAAAAAACCCACATAACCCTGCGTCGCTCCCATTACATCGGGTACCTTTTGTAGGTTTCTCCCTCGAGATGAAAAATAAATTGGTACCTATTTTTATATAGCTGCTTTATAATATTATTTTAAAAAAGGATGAACTTCCAAGTCTTTATGTAATTTACGAGTTATGTAAATCGAAAACCAAAATAATCACTACGTTTAATTTTCTATTCAACAGTCATGGCTCGCTGCTGTAGAAGAATCGGCAGATAATAAACTTATAAAAATAACATGTCACAAGGAATACATAGTTCAAGTGGATGGCTGAACTATAAAGGTTTAGTGCCGCCTTTAGTCAGACCACGAAAAATTCAAACACTATAAATATGTCATCACATATTTTTAATAACAGCTTTCAATACTGATATTATATACGATGCTTGTCGATGTATCGATGTCTATGAATTTCACTTGGTCAGCACGGTAGAATAAGACCTAAAACTTATTCATACTGAGAGAAGACCTGTGCTTAACAGTGAGACAATAATGAGTGGACGAAAATACGATTCTTGATTCCATTGACATGAAATGACATGACACGGCACTTCTTACACCTCCTGGTCTACGGACACATATACTAGGGCCTTGACAGCGGGGCCTTTATAGCGCGGGGGGGGGGGGGGGGGCTGTTCGGATTTCGAGGGTCGCCTCTTTATCCAGTCTGTCTTAATAAAATAAATAAAAAATAGTGTTTATACAAATAAACACTATTTTTTTTATTAAGACAGTTCATGCAGTTAGGCTGTGGAATTCATTGCCGCTTAATTCGACTCTCAAAAACCATTTCTACGTTTAAAAGACGAGTTAAAGAGCACTATTTATCACTTTCATAATATCATATTGTATGTATTTATTCATATATATGTATTTGTATATATATTTATATTATATATTTATATCATATTTTAACTATAAATATTAATTTCCAGTTGTGCACACCTAATTTGCCTTACAAATGCACACTCCGATCCCAGGGCTGCTGGAAGAAATTTCATCTTGAAATAAGTAGTCCTTTGTACTTAAGCTTATAATGTCTGTTTTTTATGTATTGTTTGTGTACAAAAATTATAAAATAAAATAAATAAATAAAATAAAAAAATGTGATTATACAAATATTTATAAAGCTATTACTTTACTATCGCTTCAAATTTAGTGGATTGGTTTCTTAAAATTCTTAATAAACTTTTTCGGGCCTAAGCGACCCCTGCGGTGTTTATGCTTCCGAGGTGATGTTTAGTGGTCCGCTGCCTTATAAAATATACAAAAATCTACCTTAATTATAATAGCTGGTTCATTGTAAATCTGTCGCGTTGGTTTATCTAACGTTTTTGCGGTTTTGAGAGAGATTTAGACTTTTAGAACCCCAAGTATTTAATTCAGACATTCTTCAGAATTATTTTGCTCTATGCCGAAGTGGCAAGTTTTTAGGTTTTTTTTTAGCAGTAACATAAATCTACATACATTTTTTCCATATGGAGGTTTTATGATGGAATGTTCCTACGATTGGTAGAAACATAGTTTTTAGTGGCAGCTTTAGATAATAAAAGCTTCTTGTTACGAACATCATATGCAAATATACTTGAAATGTATGTTGATTTGATGAACTGATTAATTTATTTTGAGGTAGAATTATGTAGGGAGGAATCTTGAAGGAGGCGTATCTACGTGCAGTTCTAAAGCTAGACTCAATCATCATACGTCATACTTAATTCTTCATACTTCATACTAATATTATAAAGGCGAAAGTTTGTGAGTGTGTATGTTTGTTACTTCTTCACGTCTAAACGGCTGGAGCGATTTTCTTAAAATTTGGCAGAGAGTTAGCTGATACATTGGATTAACATATAGGCTACTTTTTACTGTATGAAAATGTCTTATTCCCACGGAAAAATAGATACATCGATTTTTTAATGTGAACCAAGCTGCGAGGTTCAGCTAGTTATTTATAAAGAGGCACTGCACGCTACGGCACTGTCTGTTCTTTGTACCTGGAAGCTTCACCGTCACACCGTTCAGCTTGCCTGTGTTGGTTACTTTTTTATTTATAGAACTGAAGAAGTAAACATGCATGCAGTTCACTTGAGCAAGCGGTTACTGTCGCCCATAAATATCTGTAAGCAACGTCATGCCACTGTTCTGTACTATTCAACTCTCAAAGACTAAGATGGTCACTTCATATGGAAATTCGGCAGCAACCACAACCATCCGCTAATACGCATTAACTTCTTTACGCTAGAAATAGGTGGTGGTAACTCCCCAGTTGCACTACATAATTCTTGAATCCCGCAAAATTATTCGTTAAACTTGTTGAACATACACTATCTCATAGATTTAACACGAAACCAATATTAAATTCTTAATATTATGTAGCATCAAAAATTAAGAATAATGAACCGTAATTATCCATAGTAACAATACAAAGCAAAATACATATGCAACTATGGTTGCCTGCTATCGAGTTGATTTATTGAAGTGCAAAACAAATAAATTTAACCTGTTTTTAAACGAACGTTCGGTCGAAGTACAAATTGCTTCAGATAACGCCCGCAATCATCGTATTTATGAAATAAATAATTCGAAATTCATTTGCCGCAGTTAAATTACAAAATTTCATTTCAATGTAAATTAAAAATTTATTGTCTACGATGCGACTACGATTATATTGTTCACTAGATGAACCCCGCAGCTTCGCCCGCGTTAATAAAACCATGTATCGACTGTCCCGTGGGAATAAGATATTTCTCCACAACAAAAAGTAGCCTATATGCTAATCCAGTGTATCAGCTAAGTCCCTACCAAATTTTATTAAAATCGCTCCAGCCGTTTAGACGTGAAGGAGTAACAAACATACACACTCATAAACTTTCGTCTTTATAATATAAGTATAATTGTTATTTCATTAAAATAACAAAGGCATCGCTCTATCTTAACTTTGTTCGTTTATTCCACCATTTGGTTAAGTCCGCGTGCACCATACACATATACCACGAACTAATTGAAATGTACCTAATGTAACGCACATTTTTTGAGTTTAATTTTGTTCTATGACTCCTTATAATATCCTAAAAGGTTTTTGAAATGTCAATTTGAACAGAATTGAAAGTTACCAAAAACAACAAAACAATTAAAAGATAAAGATATGTTTTAATAATAACCAAATAATTATTAGCATTACGTAATCAAATAGATATTGCATGTTTTATTTGCAACGAAAAATATTTTATTACGTAAATATTCTTCATATAAAACAATAAAAATCATCGAGCAGGCGTCGCGCGTCGTGTCGTTTGTAATAAAATGCTCTTTTTATCACAGCTTCGTCCACTTATTATATAAATGTAAAATTTTTAAATTATAATTTTATACATGAGTTTGTATGTCCAATGGTTATTTTATTCAAATTATGTCACTCTTCTCGTGAACTTGACACTGTTTTAATGTTTTTGGTTATAATAACGGACTGTCCAATATTCCTTTATGACATGTTTTGAATGTAATGTAATTATAGTTTAATTTAGCTTTATGTTTCATTTGCGATTAAAGTGAACATTCCATTCTTATTATTATATGATGTTTTATTGTAGATGGTTTAAGAGTTGTTTCATCAGTTATATATTAGAGGTAAGCTAAGCCTTCACACTTCTAGGATGGCTTCTCGTCAACCCATTATTGTTCCACTGCTGGACACGGATCTTCTTTCAGAATGAGAGTATTTGGGCCATAGTCCACCTCACTGGCCATGTGCGTATTGGTGGACTTCACACACCTCTGAGAACATTTTTTTAAAGAACTCTTGGGTGTATAAGTTTCCTCAGGATGTTTTCCTTCACCGAAAATCAGTGATAATTAATTTTTAATACGCACATAATTTTAGAAAAATCAGTGGTGCGTGCGTGCCTGGGTTTGAACCTCAAACCTCCCGATCAAGAGAGCAAGTTTCAACAATTAGGCTATCACTGCTTACAGTAGGATGGCTTAATTTGTCATAATTTAAAACTAGATTCAGAGCTACAGTAGGTCTTTAACTATAGCTTAGATCAAGTTGAACTAAGTCCAATAAATAAATTTGTTTTCATCACATTTATGTAGCAAATGAGCATGCAGTCTACCTGATGGTAAGTGGTCACTGCCACCCATAGACACCTGTAAGCAACTTCACATAGAATATAGGTTCTATCTAAAGTCGATCACAGATGCGTTGCTACTCCCAAGGACTAGGATGGTCGGCTCATATAAAAGTACGCTGACAACCACACCCTTCCATCGAAACGCAAGAGATGCTTCACGCTAGAAATAGGTCTGGCGGTGGTATCTTTAATGGTAGATGGTAACTGCCGCCTATGGATATCGGTAAACTTAATTTAGAACTTCAAATAAAACTGTAGTTCTATTTGAAGGTGATGCTACTCGACGACTAAATTGAAATTGGACAATCGAAATTCAAGTACAGAGCAGTTCTTAAGCTGTAAATTAATGGGGCAGTGGTAGGTATCGTATTCCCGTCCCTGTAGCTCCTGATCCTGGAGCTACGGCATCCCCTGCCTGACGTAAGAGGCGACTAAAAGGGGCTTCCGGGGTTGCAGACGGCTAGAGTGGGAGCTCGAACCGTTCGGTCAGGCCATCCCGGGAAGGACGGCGGTATGTGTGGTCGCATACCGTCGTAAAGACTAGACGGAGCGGTGGGCCTAGCCGCCCATCTGGGAGGAGCCCGATGGGGCAGCGCGCTCGGAGGATTCCGGTTGAAGTCGTTTCGAGATCCCGGAGTCCTCCTTTTCAGCGCCAAGGACGGCCACCGGGGGGGTTTTAGTGCGGTAAAAATCCCACATAACTCTGCGTCGCTCCCACGGCGTCGGGTACCTTTTGAAGGTTTCCCCCTGGTACGAAAAAAAAGGTATCGTATTCCAGTGCACTTCGATCGGGCAGGTGCGTGAATGTATGCCTTTGAAAATTTAAAATTGACAATAACCAGGTGAGGGCCCTCGATTTTGCTGCAGATTTTCCAAATTCATAATTTTTTTGTTTAAATAAATTCTTAATTAATTTCAATTAAAACCACTCCATATGAAAATTGCATGATAACGGCACGACTACATTTTTAGCGGAAAGCGGATACTTGAGTACCCTAAGTAGTAAGATAAAGACTAATAGGGATTAGTGGAAAAATGTTTATCAGGTCGCAAGTGGCCAGCGTAGCGGAGGCCTATGGCTTAAATCTGTGTAATTTTAAGAGATGACCCGTGCCAGCCCGTGCCGTGGGTAATAATGGGTTGACGACATGCTAAATGGCACTAGAAATACTGCAATATTCGTTTAGTTTATTTTTAATGTTATAAGAATTAATTACATTGCTTGCATTGCGTAGTTCTAAAATACATTTATTAATTTTATTTATGAACACTACGCCTTTTAAAGATTTAAAGATTTTTATTGATTTTTATTAAAGATTTTTATGTCATGCATACTTTTTTGCTTTACACAATTCATATTTTAAAATTACTTGATTGAAGAAAGAAATGCAGAAGGTGAAATCATTAGGATACACGAAAAATACCCAAAATTCGCTTGCCAATTTTTTTTTCAAGATAGAGTGCTAATGGACTCAAGTCCTTTTTATCTAAGTACAAGTCCCGCCTTAATTGCAGCTCACATACAACACAGTTTCGGAAATAAAAGTTTCCAAGACACTCCCTCCTCAAACTGACATTAGGGAGGTAAAGCCCTGAAACCGAAATCCTCAATCCGCCAGGTCTAAGTTATATTCATAAACATACTCCCTATAACTAACGACACAGCATGAATTATTCGAAAGGCCAATTGAATAATGCTCGAATGATTTTTAATATTCGACCAATTCTCAGTCCGAATGTATTATTGTCCGTTCAAAGGGGGTTTCGGCGAATTAAACCGATCTAAAGTAGATTTAAACATCACAAGCACATGGTGGGGAACTGCTTGTCTACGGGATGTATTGTGGGAAATAATTATGGGGTGGCTCGTGTCGATATTTTACGGTGGATTGAATTCGTCATTAGCGACTGTGCGTGGTGGTCAGCGTGTCACACTGCTCGCGAGAAAACGATCGGCGATAAACTATCGTTTAACGGAATGAGCACCTTAATACTTCATGAGAGTTGAACAGGTTGCTCGTAGGTATGAATAAGATTTTATTTTTGATATTTCAATGTGCCAGATGGGCAATTGTGCAACCAAACTTTTATTTTCATGAGATGAAGCAGCAAACAAGCATACAGTCCACCTGATGGTAAGGGGAAACTACCGCCTATGGACATCTGTGAGCAACTTCACAAGAAACATATTTCTACCGTGAAGCATTTGTGATACCGTGAAGGGTGTGGTTGCCGTCACACTTTCTATGTGAAAGCGATCATCATAGCTCGGGAGAAGCAACGCACCTGTGATTGACTTCAGATGGAGCCTATGTTCTTTATGAAGTTGATTACAGACGTCCTCATTGCAAGAACCACTGGCAATCAGGTGAATGCTCGTTTGCTACTTCAGTTAGATAAAAATGAACAAAGGTTAAAAGCCTAAAACCTAAGCCTAAGCCTAAAGTCAATCACATCTAAGATGGTAACCTCATATAAATGAGAGCCGGCAACCACACCTTTCCACCTCACGCAAGGACTGCTTCACGCTAGAAATAGGCACGGCGTTGGTTTCTCCCCAGTCAAACCATATATGTTCTACCACTTTTACAGAATATATAACTATTTACGTATACATTGGGATTTATATGTTCATTAATTTAATGTATGTGATAGGCAGCCTACCAATTCACACTTGGCCAGTCCACCGCACTGGCCACTGGACTATGGCCTAAAACTCTTTCATTCTGAGAGAAGACCCGTGCCTAGCAGTGGGATAATAATGGGTTGACAAAAGATAGGCAACTGTATCATCAAATATGTGTTCATTTTAATGTGCACATAGGGTTAACCAAAAAGACAGAAGTCATGGTTATAATATGACCCATGAAGCTAAATGTATAGAGAAGAGTTGCTTTTAAGGAAATCAATTCTCGGAAATGTTGCCAGAACAATAACGGTGGATCTCAGAACTATTATGTAAGCTATACTTTTCTAACTAGAACAAAAGAGTGTTACAGCATTACAAATGTTATTCCCGTAACAGTGCCAACATAATCCGACCGCATAGGTCAACTACATTATTTTTTTACTGTGTCAGTAATAAAATGTGAACTACGTGTTAATCGTTTTTAATTCAGCCGTTTATCGCTCATGGTAGAACAAATACTTTACAGATCAGATCCTGGATTGAAATTAATCTGCTTATTGACGAATCTGAGTACGTATATTTAAAGCAATGAGTTTACGAGTTAAATTAATTTAGTAATGGAACGAGTTAAGCCAGTATTTTGATAGGTAATTGAAATTTTTGATTCCGTAAAAAATACTTTATCATCATCAATAAGATGTAAATATTATTTCTGTTTTTTTTTTATAATCGATTATTTTTTTAAATACTGTCCATTGATGTATTGCATAAATACTTATTTAGATTGCTTATATAAATGTGATTAATTATATAAACCCTTCCACTGAAACCCAAGAACTGCTTCTCGCTAGCAATTGTTATGGCACCTACCCTGTCGAACCATATATGTACGTTCTACCTTTAAAAATCGAATTTGAATTCAAATATCATGTGAAAAGAAGAGTTTCTTTAAGGTGTTAGTAAAAGTATAAGTGGTAACATAATTTAGTTCATTACAAGCTCACGGTTCAAAATTACAATCGTATTATAGGTACCTACTTATAAAGTTGGTTAAGGTTTGTATTTCAAAATCTATTAAAATCTTCAAAACTAGTACGGAAAAATAATGACTACTAAAATTTGTTTAAAACGTCTCAACAATACAATTTTGAAGTAAAAACTCCACAACTTGTTATTCGGTTACAAGCACAGCTTCCATGAAGTGGTGCCAAGGTAGGACTTGTCCATTTTGTTATAAAATAATGCAATTAAATTTTTCCACCCCCAATATTCCGGAGTGTCCCGTTTATTATGACGAGTCGATAGTTCTCGTCATTACAAACGTATTTCTAAAGACTTCTTGCAATTTCTAAAGATTTCTCGTTACACCCCTTTGTTAAATATTCCATTATAACCGACGTAACTTTGCAAAATTGAGATTTCTAAGTGGTAGAGAAATGTTTCTTAAAATTATAATACAAATGTCGTAGTGTATGATTTTGAAAGTAAATTAATGCAAATAAAAACGTATACACAAAATAAAAACCACAATACAATACAAGATCAAATTATGATATATGCACTCATAAGTGTGTTTATCCAGGATTGCGGGCGGCTAGAGTGGGAGCTGGAACCGTACAGCTAGGCGATCCCGGGAAGGACGGCAGTATGTGTGGTCGCATACCGTCGTAAAGACTAGACAGAGTTGTGGGCCCAGCCGCCCTTCTGGAAGGAGCCTGATGGGGCAACACGCTCAAAGGATCCTGGTTGCGTTCCTTTGGAGATCCCGGAGTCCTGTTTGTAGCGCCGAGAACGGCCACCAGGGGTTTTATTGCGGTAAAAATCCCACGTAATCCTGTATCGCTCCCATGGCGTCAGGTACCTTTTGAAGGTTTCCCCCTCGAGAACAAAAGAAAGAGGGTCCATTTGGTGTTTGTTCTAAAAAACAAGCATGCAATCCACCTGATGGTAAGTGGTAGCGGCCGCCCTTGTTTATCTATACCCAAAACCACATGGTAAGAGTTCTATCTAAAGTCTATCACAAATGCATTTTCACTCCTGAGAAATAATATAATCGCTTCGTATTAAATCTGGAGATCATCTGATGTAACAGTATTGCCACTCTGGTTGTGTGACAAAGAGCTCTACCATCTAGCGTAAAGAATAAAAAAAACATGGGGCACTTGGGGACTGCCGCGATAAAGCTATAGCTTAGCATTTTTTATCAACTTGTGTAATTATAATTATTTGTTTATTTATGCAGTGTCGTTGATATTACTTCATATTTTGTCTTTGATACTATATACTTTCTCTATCTCATCGTCCGATTTCCGAGCAGCTCGTCTTGATCCGTGCGAGCTTCGCAATGTCGAAGCATATAGGTACATACACGTTAAGCGAACGCTCCGCTGCGCTACATGGGAGGCGGAGTAGGGGTTGTCTTTAGCGGAACATGGCGGCTAACAAAAACGATAATTTTAAAAAATATACAATTTTAATTTCGAAGCGTACAGTTTTTTTCATGACAGTTATCGAGAGAGAATTTTTAAACATAGATTGTAGTGTTGCCACTATAAAAATACCAGGCGCGCCAACAGGGGTGTTAGGTATTTTTGTTACAAAATTCTTGATTCGGTCGCCGCGCTCAAAGCCCGCGATAAAAGCTAAGCAATAGCTAAAAATCTTTGTCACTCATTACCTACTCACTCGTAAGTGAGACAATGATAAAACAGCTTTTTGTTTTAACAGCAATACGTATTCTCGCCACACCTCTACAATACAAATGAGCGTCGTTTGGTTAAACTTTACAACAAAGTAGTAAAGAATAGTACTTTTAAAGCGAGTGTTCTTAGATTTCCTTTGGTTTCGCTTCAATTTCACTTGATAAAGATAAAAGAGGCGTTCAAATTGTATCTAATAATATACAATTTTCTTAAAGTATTCACTGGGTGATAAATAATAACCATTTGTGGTGTTTAGCAGACTAAACTGAATCAGGATTCTAATGAATTTATGTATGAATATAAAATTCTATCATTCTGAGAGAAGACTCGTGCCCAGAATTGGACTATAATGGATTGACGACATAAAAGTAAAATAATTAATGCTAATGTTTAGTCTAGAGCAGTGATAGCCTAATGGTGGCAACTTGCCCTCTCAATCGGGAGGTTCGAGGTTGAAACTCAAGCACACACCACTGATTTATGTGCGTATTAGAAATTAATTATCACTGCTTTTCGGTGAAGGAAAACACGAAAGTACTTTAAAAAAAGGTTCTCGGAGGTGTGTGGAGTCCACCAATTATCATTTGGCCAGTGCTGTGGGCTATCATTCTGAGAGAAGACCCGTGCCCAGCAGTGGGACAAAAATGGGTTGTCGACAAATTATTAAAAAATGTCACGAGTATGTAAATCTACTGCAGGCAAACATCAAAGAGTTTTGCCTTCAAACATTACGTTAGTTACGTGTACCTTTACGTTTTACGGGCCACAAAACCTCATCCCGAGGCTGTTTTGGTCTTTAAAAGGTTGATATAGAGCCTCGCGATCCTCTGAAAGTGTTTTTTTCCGTAAATACAGCTTATTTGTAGGCTCGTAAGTTACGAACGCGGCAAAATATATTTTTTTATGGCATCGCTTCGTGAATATTAAAGGAGCTCAGTTTAGCCGTACGAGGGAGATAGGTTGGTAATGGTTTTGTATATTATGTTTTATATAATACGTTGATCTGTTGTATTGTTAGGCTGTTGATGGTGAAATTCACAGTACAATTTTGTCACATCTACATCTAGTTTTGCTTTAACAGGTGGTCAACAGCAGTTAACACCCGGTGATAGAGATTTTAAATTCTAACTTGATTCTTGGGGCACAGATGTGTGTATCCATCCAACCATCAGTCCTTTAATGTCCACTGTTGGATGTAGGCCTACCTGTGCCCTCTGAATCCAACTTTCTCGCTGTCTTCTTCAGGTCATCGGTGGGTATCCAATACTATATTATAGTAGATGTCCATGAGTATAAGTTGTTTACCAATAGAGTGGTAAACAACTTATACTCATGGACCTATTTTAAAAGGAAGGTAACTTTTACACCTTAACTGCAGCATCACAGCATGAAAGATATAAGTCTTTCATAGTATTAAGTTAAGGGATGACAAAGTAATCCTGCTTTTGTTTCTTATACATAGGACGTAATTAAAATATGCAATATGCAGCGCATCTGATTGTAAGTTATCTGTTGTTTATTGCCATCTTTAATTAATTCCATATAGAATAAAAGTTCTTATCTAATACCGATCATTGATTCGTCACTTTCGCCACTTTCTTAAGTGGTCACAGTGGACATTTGTACGCAACTTCATACAGAACATGGGGTTCTATCAGTCAGTCAATATATTCCTGCAGTCAATCACAGATGCGTTGCTACTCCCGAGGACTAAGATGATCGCCTTTTATAAAATCGTACCAGCAATCACACCCTTCCATCGAAACGCAAGAACTGCTTCACGCTAGAAATAAATTTGGCGGTGGTACTTCCCCGGGCGAATTACACTGGTTCTACCACCTATCAATTCATCCCTAAAAAGCATTGAACTAAGTAATTACTTCATAATAGCCAGATTTATATTAATCACAAAAAAATACACAAAAATAAACCAGTATAAAATAAACCTCCGTCATCAAAGGAAACTACACATCAGTTTCGCGAAAGAAGTTCCTTCGTAAAATGTTAAAGTTGTCAATATAATAATTAAATTGAATTAGTTAACAAGGCGCCGGGGCAGGAGTGTCCAATTTAAGTGAGACTAAGTTTGTTCATTAAGTTTAACAAGATTTTCGCGCGTCACCCTTTGAGCGTCGCTCAAATATTAAGGACTTCTTAGGTGTCACTGAAATTACTGTACCTTGACTAAAAACTTATATTTTTATTTCATATAAATTTTATTTTGTACCAGCATCTATTTGTAGCAGCATTTATTTTTCATCCCGCGGTTTTGTCTGCTTTTAAATAATGTGACGTAATTTTAAATTGTTATAATTTAAATAGAGTAGGAATAGATTTTAATGATCGGTATAAACACTAACCGTCACCTCGGCAGATATAGACGGTAAATATATTTACAATCCTTCGAATTAAATTGAAAAGATTTTATTTCATACTCACTGGATTCCACGTTTGCGCTAACATAAAACCATCTTCTCTGTTAAAGTTTTTAGGATGTTTTTTGATCTCTATTGCTTCTTGAACCGTTGACAAGCACTAGTTGTAGTTTAATCTTTAACTAGTGCTTGTCAACAGTTTCTCCCCGATACCACAGTTTCGTCGTGACCACGATGCATGTAAGTAAGTCGAAATATCGGCAAAAAGAATTCTTAAAGAATTAAAAAACCGCATATCGTAAGTACCCGTTAATTATTAAAATGTATCAATTCCGCGATAGTACTAGTCTAAAATCATATAAGGCTATCTTTCTTTTTTATCTGACTGAAGTAGCAAACGAGCATGCAGTCCACCTGATGGTAAGTGGTCACTCCCGCCCATGGATATCTGTAATCAACTTCATACAGAACATGGGTCCAATCTGAAGTCAATCACAGATGCATTGCTACTCCCGAGGACTATGATGGTCGCCTCATGTGAAAGTGTGCCGGCAACCACACCCTTCTAACGAAACGCAAGAAATGCTTCACGCTAGAAATAAGTGTGGCGGTGGTACTTCCCTGGTCGAACTGCACTGGTTCTACCACCTTGAAAATTAAAAAAAATATCACCTTACTATTTTGTTAAAGAAACCAACTTACGAACATAAACATCCCAATTTGAAACCAAAGTTGGCTCTGTGTACGGTGAATTGTATCTCGTTATCTACCAGCCCTGATCACACCGCATTCACGAAACAGCGTTTGGTTTAATAAAACCCGGGGGAACGTTGCTTAAAAGTGCAACACTTCAACAGGCGCATACAATCTGTTTACATTTCAAATGACGTCACTTAGGTGCTACGTGGGGCGTGTTCAGATAGGAAGACTGGATTTCTTTTCCTAAATTGAGGGTATAGAAATCTTTATTTCTCATAAGATTTAATACATAATTCACTTATATGACAATTTACAATATTAGTCACATTATTATATATGTCGGCGCAACACCGCGTATTTATGAAAAACACGTCGCCAATAATAATTATTTTAGTTAGTTTAAAGATCGAAAATTGTTTGTTTATTGAATTAGCAACATTTAATGATTTTTAGGATTGTAATTTAGTTTACCCTCCATAAATTTGTTATTGTCACACCACCAAACATTTTTATAAAAAGGCGAGCGAACGCCGGTAAGAAAAGATTCTTGTTTAACCGTCGAAGTGATCGGACCTCCTCAATTGTGAATAAATCGAAGAAGTTTATTCCTGTGTTTTACTTGAAATCTTCAAGAATGGACAGTAATCAAGACCTCGAAGACTCCTCACTCATCCTGATATCATCCCACTTCGTTATATATCTTTAGCCAGTGTCGTGTTGCTGACAAATGTCTTCAATTTTTACTTAAAACTATTCATTGATACTGCATTCTTGATAGTATTAGGTAACTTATTGTAAAATTGTGCCCTCAAACATTATATTTCTTTTTCCATATAATTGATATTTAGAATAGATAGACGGCACATGCATTGGCAAGTAGGTAGACCACAGATGTATGGGTATCAAACCCATATTGGAACAGTTGGGTGATGTACAAATATATGTAATGTCCCATTTTATTTGATTGCGACCATCTTTAATTTGGTTTTATTCGTAGTGTACTGTATTATACAAATATAAGTACTTTCATTTGACACACATATAGGGTGAATTGTACAAAAAAATGTATACCGCCATTTTGTTGCGACGGCCATTTTGGATTCATAACAATACTTCATATACAATGACGTTGTCATTAGAATTATAGGTTTATTCCAAATGTCAGCTCAATCGGATACTGAGGAGTGGGTTAAATTCAGGTTGCAAGAATAAGACCTAAATTGCAAGTTAAATTAAATCGGTTAGGGCTGTAGCCTATGCCAAAAAAATAGACATATATACAAACAAACACCCTTACACCTGTACACACATACATTTCTACGCTCGAAAAACGCTTCCCTCCTTCTGACGGAGTCATATATGTAATATATGTATATTAATATATGTATTACGTATATTAAGCCGTTTCAAGTATCTTACTATGAACAACCTGTAATAAAACGCAGTTAGGTATGCGGTACGTTTTAATTGCGACGGCCGTGTTATTAACTTTGAAGCACTCGGGCTACAGTTGCTATGTAAACATCCCTTATTGTGCCGGGTTAAACACTAAAATGCTATTCGTTCTTGACCTTTGGCGAGCCAGAAACTCGTTATGCGCTTCGTTGTTTGCGCTTGCTTAGTTTATTCGGCAGCTTTTTAGACAGTTAGTTGGATAAAAGTTTTTGAGTAAATTACGACTGGCATACGGAATTTTTATCCAAGAGCGAGTAATGTTTTTTCCAGCGTATATATGTGTATATGTCCTTTTCTTTTGCACTCGTTATAGCCCAAATGGCTTGACAGAATGTAACAACTCGTAAGCTATATAATTTTTAATTTTAAAGCCAGTGATCAGTAAAAAGGAGGGGGAAAGGTGGTTTTTATAATTAAAACAGCATGGTTGTCAAATGAAAGTGAGCTAATAGACCACTACAAAATAATACATATATTAACAGTTTTATGTTGCTATTTGACGCAAAAAAGTAAAGTAAACCTGTACGAGTACCTTACTATGAACGACCTGTAATAAAACGCAGTTAGGTATGCGGTACGTTTTAATTGCGACGGCCGTGTTATTAACTTTGAAGCACTCAGGCTACAGTTGCTATGTAAACATCCCTTATAGTGCCGGGATAAACAATAAAATGCTATTCGTTCTTGACCTTTGGCGAGCCAGAAACTCGTTATGCGCTTCGTTGTTTACGCTTGCTTAGTTTATTCGGCAGCTTTTTAGACAGTTAGATGGATAAAAGTTTTTGAGTAAATTACGACTGGCATACGGAATTTTTACCCAAGAGCGAGTAATGCTTTTTCAAGCGTATATATGTGTATATGTCCATTTGTGTGTAATCAGCAAAAGGAGGGAGAAAGGTGGTATTTATTATTAAAACAGCATGGTTGTCAAATGAAAGTTACTTTTTTATATTAAGACCTAAGGATAAGGCTGACGGGCCACCTGATAGAAAGCAGTCACCGTCGCCTATGGACATTTGCAACACCAGAGGAGTCGCCAATGCATCGCCGGCTTTGGAGGAGAGCTCTTTTTACACCTTTCTTGAAGAACCCCATGTCGTAGCGCCCCGGGAATACCTCAAGAGGAAGCTCATTCCACATCTTAGTAAAGTTAATAGACCACTACAAAATAGTTTATATTTTAACAGGAAAACTGTTACTATTTTGACGAAATAAAAAACAGAATAAAGGGTTAAGTGAAATAAATCTCATTTATAAAAAAACAAATCAACCTATCACCATTTTTTTGTTTTAACATTAATATTTCAAACCTTTACAAGTATCTTACTATGAACGACTTGTAATAAAACGCAGTTAGGTATGCGGTACGTTTTAATTGCGACGGCCGTGTTATTAACTTTGAAGCACTCGGGCTATAGTTGCTATGTAAACATCCCTTATAGCGCCGGGATAAACACTCAAATGCTATTCGTTCTTGACCTTTGGCGAGCCAGAAACTCGTTATGCGCTTCGTTGTTTACGCTTGCTTAGTTTATTCAGCAGCTTTTTACACAGTTAGATGGATAAAAGTTTTTGAGTAAATTACGACTGGCATACGGAATTTTTACCCAAGAGCGAGTAATGTTTTTTCCAGCGTATATATGTGTGTACGTCCTTTTCTTTTGCACGCGTTATAGCCCAAATGTCTTGACAGAATGTAACAACTCGTAAGCTATATAATTTTTAATTTTAAAGCCAGTGATCCGTAAAAAGGAGGGGGAAAGGTGGTTTTTATAATTAAAACAGCATGGTTGTCAAATGAAAGTGAGCTAATAGACCACTACAAAATAAAACATATATTAACAGTTTTATGTTACTATTTGACGCAAAAAAGTAAACCTGTACGAGTACCTTACTATGAACCACCTGTAATAAAACGCAGTTAGGTATGCGGTACGTTTTAATTGCGACGGCCGTGTTATTAACTTTGAAGCACTCGGGCTACAGTTGCTATGTAAACATCCCTTATAGTGCCGGGATAAACACTAAAATGCTATTCGTTCTTGACCTTTGGCGAGCCAGAAACTCGTTATGCGCTTCGTTGTTTGCGCTTGCTTAGTTTGTACGGCAGGTTTTTTTAAATAGTTACACGGCTGAAAGTTTTAAGGTAAATTACTACGTCAGCAGGAGGGTAATGTTTTTATATGTATGTATATATGTATGTTTGTATGTATATCCATTTCTATGGTATGCGGTACAGTTAAAACGATTTGGGGTGCAAGCCATTATTATCCCACTGCTGGGCACGGGTCTTCTCTCAGAATGAGAGAGTTTTAGGCCATAATCCACCACGCTGGCCAAGTGCGAATTGGTGGACTAAAACGACTTAGCAGATTGCAACATATAACATGTCATTGGTATCAACTTTGTAAAGTAGGCATAGACTATGTTTTTTTTAAAATGGCGTCTACAATCAGAAAAAAAGGGAAAGGGGGCTTTTTTTTTATTGCCATAACAATATGGGTGTCAGTATTGGATGGATGTAAATAGACCACCATAAATGTACCTATTACTTGACCACAACAATTAGGCGCATAAAACAAAAGTGGTTCAATACCCCGCATCTCGCTTCTTACCCCGCGCATCCCCTAGTGACGTGCAGTCGTGTATCGTCTAGGTGTTTACGTTAGCTAGCACGTGTTTAATGTTATTTCGTTATAATGTTAGTTTAATGAGTGATAGTTGAATTTTTAAAGTTATTATTGAATTAGTTGATTATTCGTCATTAAACCTCAGAATGGGTAGAAAAAAGACTATTCGTGGAGGAGAAAGGACTCTTACATTAAGAATATG